>VWYK01038313.1:3030-35280 GCA_013399775.1 Semnornis frantzii | reverse complement strand
CGGGGCCGTGGGCGCTGAGGGGGCAGTTGGCGCTCCTCGCCTTCGCGCCTCACTGGCCTGTAGCCGCTCCCTTCCGGCCGCCAGCGCTGAGGGTACCAGCTGCTGGTCTCTTGACGCGGGCACGGGAGCACCTTCCACGGCCGTTGCTGGAGGGGACCCAGCCACCGCTGCTCGGCGAGGAGCCCTGAGACGCTGGCTTGTAGGCATGAACGGTGTGGAGAGGTGTCCACGTTAGTGTGGGCAACACGGGGTGTGGTTTTATGCTCTTTGAGGAGAGGTGCTGAGCTGGACTGTGGTGACTTAAAGCATTTCTTACAATGTTGTTATTGGTGTGTGTAACAGGAGTGTTTAACTGGCCTGCTAGGAAGAGGCAGATGCTTTTGTGGAAGCCGATATAATATATGGAGACCCATGCACACTGTGCTTCACCCTATTGTGATAGTGGAAATCACTGTTGTCTGTTTCTGTTGAGAGCCTACATCTTACATGCAGCCATTAACAGTTTTAAAGGCATGGTCTGATTGCCCATCACCACCCGTTCTGAATCCTTCCAATCTTGGAAGGTCAGGTTTTGATGTCCCTTGAAAATTACTGACCCAGTGAACTTAGGACACATTTTGGGCTGTTAGTGCATATGCAAATATTGTTTTACTTTCTGAAGTACAGGCTGGATGATGGCAGCTGCCGGTGTGTGACTGCTTTTAAGGTCCCACGAAGCTCCATGCTAAAGACGCACTTGAAATTATTAATGCTTCAATATCTAGGGCTGACCAGGTGGTCCAGCTTGTGAGGTTAGTGGAAATTGTCTGTATTCAGTCTAAACATGGTAGAATTAGACACTTGCTTTTGCACACGGCTTTGGGATTGACTTCCAACACTTAAGTATCCTTAATACTTGTTTTCATTATGAGGTAAAGTTAAATTGCCTAGAAGAATAACTGCTTGCAAATCTCAATAAATGCTTGAGATTTTTCTTAATTATAGTTGAAACATTTTCAATCTACTTCAGTTTTCAAGAATACAGTTATATAGCTCAAGATCTCCAGCCACAGTTAATGTTGAAAGCCTCATTTTTTGGACAGTCATCTGGAGGAATCTCAAAGAGGTGGTATGCCAGGTTCTTTTCTTTAGTTCTTTGTGCAGGGATGGGAATGACAGGAGACATCAATATGATACTAAGTCAAATCCATTTATTGGTTACAGATACAGCTCTTTTATAGGGTTACAGCTCTCAAGTATACGTCGCTATTACATATGATTAGTTATGCTGATTGGCTGATTTAGTGCTCATTTATGTAAGCATTCTGTTGTCTAAGCAAAACTTTCTCAAAGACGTATCTTTCTTCATGGGAACCTAGGAGGGGAGTTAGTGGGAACCAAGGAAAAAACCAACTAAGCTGAGCACATCCCTGTACACATCCTTGAAGCAGTAAGATTGAGGTTAGAAACATAGTAGACTGATATGCTGGCCTTGTGTTACATCTGCACAGAAGCAGGGTAAAATTAGAACAAAGAACTAACAGTAGTCTGTATCAAAACAGCTAACTTTCCCATCACACATACTGTTCAGTTTTCTTCTAAAATCATCCAGGCCCCAACATCTCCCCCTTTCTTTTTAACAAAAAGCTCTACACTACTACTTATCATTACTTGCAAATAGTGAATTAAGCATGGTAAGCAAACTGTCAGCAATATAAATACAATCAACATTATCAGGCCAATTTTACACAAATCTTTTAACCATCCAGTGATGTTCCAATTCCCAAACCAGAGATCTAAAAACCTTGTCTGAAGTTGTAGTCTTGAGACTCCTTGCTTCAGCTGCTGAATTGAATGATGTACAGATTCGGAATGATCAGAGAGATTCATACAACAGTGGTATTTTCAGGGCATGCTGAGGTTGCTGAACCTTTGAAAACTTTCTTCATAGTGACTGAAAAGCAGGATTCAAGGTCTCCTTTGGTGATACTTTAGAACACAAAAGTTTGGGGATCCCTTCCTCTGGTGTATAGAGAAGTAAACTAATGAAAAGGCAGTCCTATAGAAACTCAGGAGAGCATACCTACATACATGCTCATGAGACTGCATGCCTCCATATCTTCAAACAGTATGAGGTGTATGGATTTGAACCTCACCATGCCTAGGCATAACTTTTGGTGGAGGAAAGGTCACGCCCCTTCATGTGTGTTCCTTTATATTTTGTAAGTTTCTCAGCAGAAGCCCTTTGATGACTGTTGTGCAGGCAGCAGTAACTTGTTCTATGTGAACAAATCCTCCAAGACTGCATATTGCAGAAGAAGCCTCAATTCTGAGAGACTCAGATAAATACAATGAATTTTCCTTTCTAAGTTTAAACTGGGGTCCACACAAGTATGTGGAAGAAAAGGGAGCACACTGAACTTCTCCATTTAAGTTTATTTTATGCTAT
Source organism: Semnornis frantzii (assembly GCA_013399775.1). NCBI lineage: Eukaryota > Metazoa > Chordata > Aves > Piciformes > Ramphastidae > Semnornis > Semnornis frantzii. The sequence continues at coordinate 32,852 of VWYK01038313.1, read as the reverse complement.
GGAAGGATTTTCTTCAGGATGATGGTTGTGTTCCAGATTTGTTTTTCAGAAGTACCAAAAGCAGTATCATTTGTGTCTACTTACAGACTATGTATGCTCATTTGACCTAGTAAGATAGAAGGTCTGTACTGTACTGGGGCAAACCTTACAAGACAGCACAAAACACACCCTGGTGTCTGTGGAGAAATATGAGAAAACAAACATTTGTCATGTGATGTGTATTTTTTTCAGATGATCTGCAGTTAAAATGATAAAAAGGGAAAAAAATAAACATAAAAGGGAATGTAATACAAATGCTGTAAGGATATGGTGAAGCTAAATAGATACCATTTTGCAATTGTGTCGAAGAGCTCAGAATTAGTGGATTCAGTTCAAGAGTAAAACTATTAACTTTAATCTGAGGAATCAGGTGTTACTGTTACCAAAACAATGTGTACCTAAGCCAAGCTTGTCCAGAGACATTGAGGATTGGCTATAGCAACAGTTCATCTGGATACATTCTTATTCCAGATCCTGTGGTTTGTGTTGTGTTTAAAAATTATCAATAGCAGTGCAAGAATGAAAAACTCTGTCTTTGCTTGCTTTGGATACTGCTCCCTGTGTGCAATATAATTAATAGGTATGAAAAGTGCAAATTTCGGTGACAAAATCGAGTAAGGCTCCTGCTGCTTCTTCAGCTGTGAATATCATAGTACCTTCAAAACTTTGCTTTGGACCCTTGTGTGCATCAGTTATTGCTTCAGAATAGGAAATAAAAACTGACGCTTAGCATTGCATCTACATCTGTTTATGGCATCCAGTGGAAAGCTACCATCATGCCACTAAACTGACAACAACCCCTTTTTTTGGGGTCTATACCATCATATTTAATTGGTGTTGGTAATGATTTTGAAACAGTGATGTGTGCTCTTGAGATACAAAAGTGTAGTGGTGAAAAAGCAGTGGTTTCTCACAAAACATTTTGCTCTGGATTAGAAGAAGCTGCATGATTAGTGCATTGAGGGAATAAAAGCCCGTGTACTTCTCTGATCTACCTTTGAGTTTGTGTGAGGGATCAAGCATAGCTTAAAGCATAATCAAGAGTGACTGTACAGTCTGTGCAACAAGTGTAGTGAGAGCTGCTTCATGGCCGAGCAGCGTGGGCATCCTACTCTGGGAGTCTGCAGAAGGCACCTGCGAGTCACAGGAGTCCCTGGGGCTGGAGGCTGCAGTGAAGCATGTATGAAAGCAGAGTTCAGCCCCACAACAGTGTGTGCGGTTTGTTTAAAAGATTAACAACCTTAAAAATAATTTTGTCTGTAGTATATTGTATACTGTAGTTTGACCACGGAGGAAAATCAAGTTAGTAAATTAATTACATTGTTCTAATGCCACGGGCAAAGTCGTTGTTTCAGTAAATGCATTTGCAATTTCATGTAAGTGATTTGTTTGTCCTCATATTGGAGTGTCCTGATATTTACATTGCTTTTGAGAAATTCAATCACAGATTTCTGTCTCAGTAACATAAAGGGCAAGACCCAATGTTTTAACAGATACTGTGCTGATTTTCTGAATAAATCACAATCCAGTTGAACTTATTACAAAAGGCTTTAAATTAAATTAGGTATTGCACATCTAATACATATATTTTAGAATCACAGAATGGTGTGGGAGGAAAGGGACCTTTGAAGATCAGCCAGTTCTAACACCCCTGCCATATGAAGGGACAGCTTTCACTAGTTCAGGTTGCTCAAAGCCCAGTCCAGGCTGGGCTTGAACATTTCTGCTGACAGGGCATGCGCAGCTTTCCTGGGCAACCTGTTCCAGTGTCACACCATCCTTCTTGTAAAGAAGTTCCTCCTTGCATCTGATCTAGATCTGCCCTTTTAAACTGAAAGGTTTAAAACCATTGCCTTTTGTCCTGACCCTACAGGGCCTGGTAAAAAGTCTCTCTTTCTTACAGGCCCCCTTTATATATTGATAGGATGTAATAAGGTCTTCCCAGAGCTTTCTCTCCTCCAGGCTGATCAACCCCCATTCTCTCAGCCTTTCATGGTCCTCCTCTGGACTTACTCTAGCAGATCTTTCTTTTACCAGAATCATAGAATGGTAAGGTTGGAAGGGACCTCAAGGATCATCTAGTTCCAACCTCCTGCCATAGGCAGGGACACCTCCCACTAGTACAGGTGATCTTGACTGTTGATTTTAGTGGAGACAGAACTACACTCTGGCTGAAGTGAGATGCAATTCTGACACTGGACCCTCTGTGAAGAAATGCATACAGCCTTTCTTTGCATTTCCTAAACTTTATTTCATAAGAGAAAAGATAGTTATTTAGCTAGCCTTTAACATTACAATTTCCACACCTTCCAGTTCTTCAATGTTCTTCAAGCAAACCAGTGTGATTTCAGATAGGACACCTCTAGAAAGTTAAGTAAAATAAATCCATGTGCTGTATTTATACTGGGCATAAGATCATCATAAAGCCATTTAGAAGCAATAGTCAGCTACCCCACACAAAGAAAGTCTACAGGAGTACCCACGGAAGAATCGATATTCTTTCCCTTTCTAAAAGTTGCCCATGGACAGTCTTTATATAAAACAAAGATGTCCTATATTTAGGGACCACTTTTGGAAGAAGTATTTAGGGAAAACTTTCAGAGGTGTGTTTCTGTAACTCATTGGATGGATCTGTAATTGGTTTTGCAGAGTCACAGGACTCAGCTGTGGTGAAGGTGCTTACAGAAGGCAGCACAGGCTAGAGGAAACCATTCCCATAGAAGTGTTCTCGTTGAGAATAACAGTGTGAGCAGTTCATAGTCCCAAGGGGACTTACATACACTCTGGTTTTGTTTGGAAATTGTTGCTTTAAATATAGATTTTTTTTTTAAATTTAAATTATTAATACTAAATGTGTTTTGATTTCTATGAGAACCATGACATGAGCCCCATTATGCCCTAAGGCGTCTGCTGGAACATTCATACTAATGTATATGCAGTGCTTTGCAAAGGTCCATGTTTGTATATGACTTTTTAGAGGTTTGATTTGTCATACCTGAAGATCTGGAAGCCTGCCTTTCATTTCCTAGCAGCAAACTAGTAGTAAAATACAACCACTGTGAACAGAGAGTTCAGATTTAGTAGTACTGTGCAGGCCCAGTGCAGGAATAGGTGACTATATCAAGTATTGGCTGGTGGAAGAGCAAATTGTAAGCATGTAAGTATAGGTTGTCACTTTTGTCCTTCCATTTGGTCTGTGTTGAAGCCTACTGAATTGTTTGCATTCCTACAGTAAAGGGTTTGATGTGCTTTTTCTTTCTACCTTTTTTAAAAGAAAGTATTTAAAGTGTTTTCAATTGAAGAAACTTAGCTTTAGATTGCTGTTTAGTAAAAAAATGGTATAACGCCAAACTTCATTTAAAAGTTAGCAGGTAAGGCTCTAAGATACATTATTCTAGTCCATCTACAGCCTGTGTCAATGTTCAGCAGTTGATTTTAGTGTTGTTTCAGTATGCCCTATCAAGTCTGAGGAGGCTTTGATCTAGATAAAAAGGGATTTCTTTTTAATATACCACTTTCACTGCCTTTCTGAAATACACAGAATATTTTTAGATTGCAGTGTTTGTTACTGCTTCAGAGTGGTTGTTTGGTGCTTCATGTGGTTTTCATGGTTTCTTCTACCTTTCCTGTTTTTACCATGGAAATAGTACACACAGACCACAGCCATGTGCATGATGCTGTTTGGTACTTAATAATGGTCTCCACTAGCAAATGCTGTATTCTGTCCTCCTTGAATGGCAATGGTGCAACTGGCAGCAAGTGGCAGCCTGGTTCAAGTGAAACGTATCATGGCATTTGCTGAACTTCCAAGACAGTGTTCCACAGTCCAGTAGATGAGAAGATACTTGGCTTTCACGATGTGTTGCTTAGTTTGTTTGTGGTGTTTAATGTTTTTACTAAGTGACTTAAATACTCCAGTTCCATGTTGTGGTGTGTTCAGAAGCAACACTAACAGTTGTGTTTTGGGGAGTTTCTCTGTGTTAAGCAATCAGAGTGGGGACCCCAAAGGAGAATATCTTGGTGTTTCTGTTAAGTGTTATCTTCTTGATACTGAAATATTTTGGTTTCCAAACTTTCAAAAGCTTTAGGACTGATGTGGTCAACTACAGAGATTGCCAAGTCACACCCCTCTTGTGTAGTGCCTCTTTCTATTCACTGTATTGCAGTCATGTTTGCTTTTCCCACAGAAGGTGTTAAATACCAACACTTTATTAAAACAAAATAAAAGAGTCATCCAGATGATTTTTATATTTTATTTAAAAGCCAAGCATTGGCATTGATTTTCTTGATGAATTTATAAAACAGTGCCTACAAAATACCAGAAAGTTGCTCATAAATACTGTTATTTCTATGTCTCTTAGCAGTTACGTAGCTCAGCCCTCTACCACCTTTCTGCTAGAAAATTCTCATGAGGAAGTAATGGAAGGAGACAGTAAGTTAAATGACTGAAGGGTCAGTTCAAGTTTTTGTGTTTTCTGATTTGTATTCATTTGGCATAAGCAATGCTTACTTCGCGGTGTAGTACAGTGTATGTGTGAGTTCAGTGTCTATATGCATTTCATCCTAGAGTATGTTTGAAATATGTTTTGAGACGTTCCTTATGATAAGACAGAGTTGTACTTTGTATTTCTGGTGAACTTTTCTAATTTGTATTGCTGGTTCAAGTTGTGGGCAACATATTTATATATGCTCACTTACATGACTTATCTATTAGATGGCTTCTGAGCATCTTTTTCATTTTTTTTCTCTTCAACTGTACTTAAAACTACATGAAGTAAGAAAATGAATGTGATGTTTTTCCAAGTAATTATTGTAGTGCTAAGAATACAGGGCCGGGTTGTTTTCTATACCCAATGGCACCAGTGCAGAAATTGTTTCTGAGGTGGTGTTAGCTCTGATAAGAGAATTTAAGCATTGTCTCTGTACCACTTGTGCTTAAGTGCTTTCTAATTGTGTATTATTTAAAAGAACCAAAACAGTACAAGCAACCACAGGCTGGCTGCAGTTCAGCTGCTGACTCTTTGCACTGCTGATGACATTTTTCCCAAAGAGTAAGAGGAATTCATACACAAACACAAGGTATGCACAAGATACACAAGCTGACTTTTCCATGAATTTTGGTCATTTAAAGATTTGCAGTTACACAGCTGAATGTTGAGGAGACAGGTAATCTTGAGGAAATGCATGATCCTCACATGTAACCATTCCACTACAGTTCCTAGCAGATAGAGATACATTTTTGTCATGAATTCCATTTCTCAAACTTCATTGACACCTATTTTTTTTTCATATTACATTTAATTACCCTGTTTTCACTGTTACACCCTTCATCTTCCCGAGCATCATGTATGTGAGGAGGTCCGAAATGTGGATGAGATTTATCTCAGTACATGCTTTTAGATGACTTCAACAAATGGAACAGATGGTCAAAAATATTTTTATTTAGGAGCTACTTCGCCCATCTTAGCCAAGAAGCTTTGTGAATGAAAAAGAGTAAGGCCAAGACCATTTTTTGAAGCTGTGCTGGAGGTTTTTTTTCCCTCCCTAAACTGGGTAGAAATTAAGGATCCATGTTGCAGAATAAATCTAAACTTGTCCTGTTTCTTAGAACTGTGAAATCCTTCCAGAAGAATTTGCCTCATCACAGAGTTCCTTGGATTGTGTCAGCATTACAAATGAATGCAGTGGGTGCCTCCTTAGGTATACACGTTTGATTGCACAGCTAGACAATTTTGCAGCAGACTGGCGTGATTCTTGTAGAGACTCCTTTTGTTTTCCGTGATACAGGATTTATTCTAAGGAAAACATCCAAAATCGGTGCAGATATTTCCATCACGAGGAATTTTGTCCAAGTTATATCCTTGCATTTGAACTGGGAATTACAGCAGTTTGTTACAATAGCAAGGTTTGGGAATTGATTTGCTTTTCTTCACCGTCACCTTGCCTGTCATGCATATTTTAAGTAACCAGAGCAGCAGTGCAGCCAGGTGCTGAGACGCGTGGTACATTTTTTGCAGCTTACGAGCTCAGTGAATATTTTGGGAACATTTTAGTTATATGCTGAAGTAATCATCTGAGCATTTTGAGTATGAGGTGTTTTATTCTCTGTGGGATCCATGACCTGTTGAGGAGAGCAGGAGGCTTCCACACTGAACTGTCAGAGCCCCTGGGAGCCTTCGAAGACTGATTCTTGTGGCTCTGTATTGATGGAACAGAATAGTTCTGATACTTTATTAAAAAACAAAACCAATTTCTCTACACATGGAGGAACCAGTTTTCCAAAAAGCTGTAGACCAGCTATCTCTGCCTCCAAAATAGTGTTATTAAAATAACATTCCATAAGCTAACTACTGTTGAGTTTCTTTTTTTAATAAGCTTTCTGGGTGCTGTTGTGAATGCCAAAAGCTTAATAGAAGACTTCTTTCNGGGTTTTTTTGTTTGTTTTGTCTAATAATTAAATAACAGTCGTGCAGTAGAACAAACTTGCTGTTTCCTGATGTTTCCTGTGTTTGTATTTTGCTCTTGACCCTTGAATTAGGAAGCCAACCTTGTCTACACATCATCAGTTTCACTGGATTTTCATAATTCATTTCACTTTGACATTTACATTTTCTTGCAGTTTGCTTGAGCTATTGTTCTGGTCCACATTATCATAATGTCCAAGTTCTCATGTAGTTCCTTTAGGGTTCCACCTCTAGAGGGGAATTTTTGAGTTGCCCAAAAATGTTTTTTTTTTTTATCTTTGGAGAACATTAAAACACTTACTTCACACATTACTTCTTCTATGGAGATGATCTGTGCATCACCAAAATTCCACTCACCTCCTCATGTAAAGACCATATTTGAAAGTAATATTATTCAGATCTCTTTTGTGGGATTGTCTGCATGGCTAACATTAATTTATTATATTTTGATGAACAGATGTATTTGCATTCAGACCTAACCTCCTCTCAAACCTTAACATATTACAAAGCACTGTTATAATATATAAGCATACCTCTATGTACAAATACAAGTATTGTAATCCCTTCCAGGTGTTTTCTGATTTCACAGAATTGTCAGGGTTGGAAGAGACCTCAAGGACCATGTAATTCCAACCCCCATGCCAAGGTCAGGGACACTTTCCGCTAGATGTGGTTGCCCAGAGCCACATCCAGCCTGGCCTTAACCTTCAAGGATGGGACCTCTACCGCCTCCCTGGGCAACCTGTTCCAGTGTCTCTCCACCCTTGTGGTGAAGAACTTTTTCCTAACATCTAAGATAAATCTACCCTCCTCTAGCTTGGGTTCATTCCTCCTAATCCTGTCACTACCAAAGACCCTGAAAAGTCCCTCACTGAGAGTCAGAGTTCTCTTGACCACAAGGGGAAATGCTCCTAGTGATGTTTAACAGTACAGTTACTATAAAGAAGCTCTCTAGTGTTACCACCATACTGCATGGCTATTATATGGTGGATGGTAGCTCATGATTGAAGAAACATTCCTATGTATGAACAGCCTAAGGGATTTCATTCAGGTGTTTGCTCAACATCCCTATAACAGCTGCTGTTCTTGTGTAACATTCTCCAGCAGACTTCAACGTATCAACCAAGTAGGAGTAGTTATTTTCATCTCCTGAAAAACCTGGGCAGGCATTACAAGTCTTTAAGCTGCATTGCTGGTAAGTGAACTTCAGCATACCAGCTAATTTTAGAAGAGTCAATATTTATTACATACAAGGGGTATAGTTACATATACACTAGGAAAGTGCATTACTAATTTAGCAGTTCTGCAGATCCAGAATATGAGCAGTTCATGCAGCAGTCTTACAAGGAAACAGATCCAGTTTGTAAATACACCTGCTACTGCCCTTAAATTGCAAAATCGCAGTTAATGCCTGTGGGGAACCTATCGGTTTTGGAAAATGATCATCTACATCTCACATATTGCAATTAATCCTTGTACAGTATGGGCCAGTAAAACTTACTAGTAGCAGTGGTTTCCTGTTTCATTTCTTTAAGGACTTTCTTTTCAAGATTTTTTTCTTAAACAGGACAAGTGGTTTCAGAGAGTGAGCAAAAAAGGCTATACCATACCTTGTTGATCATGGAGAAATTTGTACCTTAGGAAGACCTCATGGGCATGGAACCTATATTCAGATATGGAAAGAATACTTCCTAAGAAAGGTAAAGGTTTCGTCTTTTTGTTTTGATAAAAGTAATAATTCTTAATAATTCGCTTGCTAAGTTAAGGCTTAGTTTGATGATTGTTTTTCTATTTATGTAAACAAACCAAGAGTGTTAAATAGGCCTGTGTGACTGTAGTTGATAGACAAAAGTAATTTTAGGAATCCATCTTCATGCTGTACTAATTTTGAGCCTTTAAATACCCTTTGAGTATTTGAAATAAAAAAGCTAAGTTAAGTTTTGTTTTTCCTTTGGCCGTGAATTAATTTGAATATTAGCCAGGAGTTAAAATCACATTCATAGAGGGTTACATATTCCTTGCGGACTGTAGATGGCTAAGATGAAAAACCTGGTTACTAGTTAGATAATGTTATACTTCCTTGGACTACATTTTCAACCTCAGTAACATGAATGGGTTTTGTGCTTTTTTTTCCAGGGAGAAGAGGATCCAGAACATTTCTTCTTTTCAGTTTAAAAATTATTGAAAAACTACTAAATAAATTATTTCTGTTTCTCAAAATAAACAGTTTCCTACCTGCTTTCTTGTGCAGTGCTTTTAGTACCCAAGTGAGTGAGGCATGTGTGTCTGATTGCTTACACATATATGACACAATGTAAGAAGAACAGTATGATAAGGACTATCCTTGTCAAATACTGGTAATTTTTGCTGAATTCAGGGAGTTTCTCATCTATCTTGGTTGTTAGAAACTTGCGTTCTGGCATCTGATGGGCAGGGAGATTTAGAGATCCTACCTAAACACTGAATTTCTCTTTAGGGGTTAAGTGGAGAGGACTGTTAAAAAAGGAGTACTTCAGAGAACTTGTCTGGCATACCAGCTTTTCTGCATAGGTAGGGTGGGCACCAGCATGAGGGTGATTTAGCAGCTCTCTTCAAGACAGTAGAAAACCAGCTGCTAGGAAGCACTGGGTTCAGAGTGAGTCTGGAGTACATTTAATTCAATGAGTATACTTATCAGTATTCTTACTTGATACTTAACTCAGGTCTCCAGCACAAGGATTTAAGCACTTATCCAGGAGCTGGGAGATCCAGCTTGTTTGGCAGCATCTAATCAGCGCTTCTGCTGCCTCTACCCAGTGTTGGGCTGTAGTGGTCAGGCTGAATGTTTTCTTCCAGATCTTTGAAGATTTTTTTGCACAAGAGGCATAACCTTTGTCTTGGTATACAAGCATGAGAATTTTTTTTTTATTATTTTTGAATTATGTTTTCTGGAAACTGAGTTCACAGTTTTGCTGTCTGGCATTATAGAATTTTGCTATTCTTTCTGCATTACTGAGTTATTGCACTGGAATGCTGAAACTGCAATTTAGTTGGAAGATTAATGAGATGTGATTTCTTTTTCCAGAGTAAATTCTAAAAGCTGGAAGTCACAGGAGATATACAGAATTTATTATTATGGTTTATACTTTGCTTTGGGTGAATATTTTTTATTTCACTGGGAATACAGTAAGTGTGAAAACTTACCTGCCCTTCTATATAGGGGTATATACTATTACTAGTATTTTCCTCTTACATTTTAATGTTTACCAAAAATCATTGTATATGTGTTATCCATATTTATTGCAATAACTTCCGCTCATAATAATATTTTAAAGCTTGAAAGTGACCCTTTCTTCAGAGAGATTCACATGCCAAATTTTATCCACTTCAAGTAAACCCATTGGCTTCAAAGGAACTGCCCAATTCATGAAGTCACTTAGGTGGTCTGATTTTTTACACTGTTGAATACAGAGATTTGCATTGCTACCTTTATTTTGAAGGAGCAAGTGAATGTTTGTGTTGGATGCAATTCACTGATTTTTCCCAGGAAGACTTCTGAAATCCTGATGCCACTAAAAGAAACTCGCTGACATTGGATTTGGTACAGTAGGAGTGGGAGCCTCTGCCTGTAGGAAGCCTACTAGCCTTTCTTGGAGCTTTTACTAACAGGCAGCAGACTCAATAGCTCTTATATTCCATACTTTGCCTTCACTCCTCCTTTCCTTACTGTTCAGGTTATTTTTTTCCAAGATTTTTTCAAGCATGGCCCCTTCATTCCTCTTCCTACCTTGGCTATCTTCTCGCAACCATGTACTCTCTTTTGTTCTCCTATAATATGCCCTTTGTACCACAATACCTACTGCAAGTCATTTTTCTCCAAATAGTACTGATGGGATGACATAGCACAGAATGGAGTCTGTGAAAAACGTAGCTGTCAAGGGATTTTAATTTTTCAAGTGAAATAACCCAATCAGTTCTATTACACGGCTAATTGTGTTGTATATTTCATCTTTGCACATCCAAAAAATAATGAGATGCCTCTTATACTTACCCATGATACTAATTTCATGGACCTCCAGAAGCTATGTATGTGCACAGTGAGCAGGATAAAGTATATTTCTGTATAGCTGTTGAAAACATGTGATGTAGTGGTCCCATGATGACCTAATAGTACTGAAGGAAGAAAAGCTATGTTTCCTAGTATAGAAAGATACCTAGTATAGGTATCTTATACCAACTTTATATTCAAGTTGGTATAAGATAAAGTATAATATACCTTATAGTAGTAACATCAAGGACTCTTTTGCCAATGTAACTATTTCTGCACAGCATTAGCATGGCGTTGCTTAGTCTCTCTAAAATTATTCAAAAGGATCACTTCCTGGGAAGGTAGGTAAGTAGTCCTAAAGACAGGATTTGTTCTTGAATATTCCTAGTGATTTTTCTCTAAAACTCTGTTGACTTTCATATTCTGGCATGCAGCTAACACATTTGTGTAAGTGGACCTAAGGGTAGACCTTCAGATTTTGAACTTACTGAGATTTTACTCTGAGCATCAGAACTAAAAATCTTGTGGTATGCCCATGACACTTCATGCAGAGAAGTTGAGTTTAGTATGCCAGCCCACCAACAATGATGGCACATTAGTTATCTTATGGTTTTTCGTCTTCCATGGGCATGCATGTGTGGAAATCACAGATAGGTGTCCACCCTGAGCCACCTTTTCATTGTTTGGAACTGGCAAAAGACTGTTTTGGAGATGATGATTTTGCTCTCAGGGTGTATTGGAGTTTTCTGTCTCCTGGGCTCACAAGAATAGCTATCAAGGAGAATGGAGAGAGATTATACTTATGGGTTTAGGCCTGCACAATGAGATTACTATTCTGCGCAGACATTATAATATCTCCTAAGCTTTTAAAAGCAATTTTCCTTACAGCATTTTCTTTGATTGTCTTTTCCTACCCAATTGAACAGCTATACCATATGCAATTAAACTGCAGAGTCTTGTGGATAAGCTGTGTTTCATGGTGGCTGGAGTGGTTATATGAAAAAGAAACCTCCTAAACTGCTTGAGGGTTTTCTGGGTGAAATAACAGTATCAGTAGAAACTTCTTAAGTTAAAAGCAAATACATTTTTGGTATTGAATGATCCAGTGTCAGAGCTATGACTTTAATGCTCTTCAGCCTTCTTTAATGCTACTTACCTATCAGGAGAACACTGTAAAATAAAAAAAACTGTATCTGCTGTGATGGGGATAAATGCTTATATGTCTTTTAAGTTTCAAATTTTTCTGGCATATTCAATGAGTAGACTTTGTTAAGTATTAAAAACATGGCCTTCAGCTACATCTAACTTTTCTCTATTTGGAAGAATATTTAGCTAGGATGAAACTTAAATTTCACCTAAATGAACCTTTTAGCATTTGCACATCCTCAGCTACTGTAGAGTGGTTATCTTGCCTTTTTATATTTACAGAGTTTAGGTCACAGTTGCTTAGGATACTGTTCTGAGAGAGGTAATTAAACTGAAATACATATTTCTTGCTGACATTTTTAGCTCAGGTTCATTTTAAAACTTAGAAGTAAATTGTTTCGCTTAGGGGCTTATGAAATTGTGTGCAAGCTGAGCTCTCTAATAGACATGAAGGGTTTATTGGTCATGTAAAGATACAGTAAAATAAAAGTCATGTAATTTGAAATGTTTATTTTCCAGAGCTCCTTTTGTAGGTTAAATGCACAGCAGTGACTTTTCTCTCTGTTATACAGAGGAGCCAATATACTGTTATACACCACACAACTTCACCCGCGATCAAGCCTTGTATGCCAGAGGATATTGTTGGACAGAATTAAAAGATGCCTTGCCAGGAGTTGATGCCAGCCACTGGCCCTCCTTGTTTGAGCATAAGTTCTTACCTTATGCACTGCTGGCTTTTGCTGGGATAATGTATATTCCAGCTCTGGGCTGGGAATTCCTGGCTTCCACCCGACTGACTTCAGAGCTTAATTTTTTGCTTCAGGAGATCGATAACTGCTATCACCGTGCAGCTGAAGGGCGGGCACCGAAAATAGAGAAACAGATTCAGTCCAAAGGCCCAGGGATCACAGAGAGAGAAAAGAGAGAAATCATTGAGAATGCAGAGAAGGAAAAAAGCCCTGAACAGAACTTGTTTGAGAAATACTTGGAAAGAAGAGGACGAAGCAACTTTTTAGCTAAGCTGTATCTTGGAAGACATTTATTCATCATCTTTTTAAGCATCATACCAATTACATATTTATCCACCTACTATGCTACACAGAAGCAAAATGAATTTACATGTGCGCTAGGAGAGCCTCCGGACAAAACGAGCAGCTCCAAATTGCACATCAGAGTGAACTGTAAACTGCCATCTGTCCAGCTCCAGCGGATTATTGCTGGCGTAGATATTGTTCTCCTCTGTTTCATGAACTTGATAATCCTCATCAACTTAATTCACCTTTTCATATTTCGCAAGTCAAACTTCATATTCGATAAACTGAATAAAGTTGGAATAAAGACCAAGAAACAGTGGCAGAAGTCCCAGTTTTGTGATATCAATATTTTGGCCATGTTTTGTAATGAAAATCGGGACCACATAAAGTCACTGAACCGTCTGGATTTCATTACGAATGAAAGCGATCTGATGTATGACAATGTGGTGCGCCAGCTGCTTGCAGCGTTGGCCCAGTCCAATCATGATGCCACTCCAACCATGCGTGATTCCGGGATCCAAACAATAGACCCGAGCGTTGATCCAGCAGATATTGATGCTAATGAGCAGCTCATCATTAAGAGACCAAGGAAGAAGATGAAATGGATCCCGACTACCAACCCTCTTCCTCAGCCATTCAAGGAACAGTTAGCCATTATGAAGGTTGAAAATCATAAACCTGAAAAACCGAAGCCTGTGCGGAGAAAAACAGCAACGGACAGCCTTATAGCTCCTTTGTTAGAGTCTGCTGCAAAGACCTCACAGCAATCCTCCACGCATAAAACTGAGTCAAATGCCATCCCGAGCACAAGCACTGAAAAAAAACACACGCGACACTTTTCCTTGGATGTTCATCCATATATACTTAGTAGCAAAAAACCCAAGCCAGAGGTTCAAGCCATCCCCTCAATGCCTACATCAAAAAGCCAAGAGGGTGGATTTTTAAACCAGGAAGAGAACGTTGTAGTACATGTTACCTCCTCTCTGAAAGGTACAGTATGACATAATGCCCATACCACCTCCACAGACCCTGATTTTCATAGCAATCTTCAGGAACTCAAAGCTTATCTGAAGTGTTTGACCTGCCTTGCTAGATTTTCAGAGAGCTAATAATCTTAGGCTTACAGGCATCAGAAATAGAAGTTCTTTCTCTTTAACAGCTATATGGAGGAAAAGGATTATTACAGGCAGAGCTGTATGAAACAGCCTGAAGCTGTTGGTGCAGGTAATTTTTCAAATGTAAGCAGATTTTCACAATTATGAATGTGGTCGTGCCTTGCCAAGGAAATGAGAATTTGGCCTCCATGATACCCTTCCTGCTCCACCAGCACCTGGCATGTTTCAAACCTGCCTTATTTTAAAGTCATATGGAAGCTGCCATGTCTGGTATTCTGACCAGAAAGAGCCACTTAGAAGTGTGTGAGAAACTGGTAATGGCAGTTAAAACTGCCTATAGAAAAAAAAAATCTCTTAAATTGCCTGTTCTTAGGGGCTGGAAAGTGTTTGTCACCTAGGCAATCACAATTCATACCTTTGATATTAACCACGCAAAGGATGTTTTAAATTGCCCTTTGTCTCATGTGGATCAGAGAATGGATGGTCTGAAGTGTGGGTGCTGGTCAGAGATTCAGGAATTCTGCCATTCCCTTCCTGCGTGGCCTCGCAGGACATGCTCTTTGTGTGCCTCAGTTTCCTGTATGCATCCTGGAAATCCTGTCCCTTTCTTACCTCAAAGGAGTGTTTTAAATATATCAATAAGTATTAGGTACTAAAGCGATGGGGAAAGCCACGTGAGCATTAAGAAAAGTGACAGGTCAGTAGATAAACTGATAGACAGATACTTTGTTTATTTTTGTAAGCTACTGACATAAGAAAGAAGCACTATGCAGTTGAAGTTACAGAAAGATTTGTACGTACTTAAAGCAATGGCTCTCATCTCATTACAAGCCAAGACCTCCCCCTGGGCTTCGACAGACTGACAGCTACCGTCACCCCACTGCCCAGCAAAGAAGTGATTTGAGGTATAAAAGTTTCTGTCACTTCCAAATCCCTACACTCCTTAGAGCCCTCCAACTCCCCAATGTGCATGTGAGCTATTCTACAGCATTCCTTATCTAGTCACCTGCTCTGATTTCAACTCCTCAAAACTACTGGGGTTTTCTGGTCTTAATTACCATCATCTAAATTAGTGCTTGAAATATTTTAAGAGCAAAAAATAATAACTGTAGTTTTGGGGCTCTGTTATTCCCTATTCCCATAAAAAAATTCCAGCTTTGCTTTTGAGTTAGACCTACATTGCAGTCCATCAGGTAAGGCAGATGCATAATTCCTGGAAAGAGACATCAGTTAATGTCAAATTGCTGAGTTCTTTCTGAAGACAAGTGGCTTACAATGTGTAACCACTAGTTTTTCCCATCTAAAATACCAGTGTGTTTTGTATTCCATCCTGTGGATTTCACCAGTCATAATCTTTGTCAAAACATTAAATCATAACATTTAATTAAAAAGAAAAACCTGCCAGACTGTAGAGGAGAGTAAAAGATGCTTCTCAGTTGTTTTTTGTTTATTTTACAAAAGTACCATTTGTGTAAGAAAGCATGAGCATGCATAAATAAGAGTGAGATTTACAAAACCCATTTGTTTGTCCTTTTTCCCTGAGCTTACAACCCTGTTTGGTTTTTTTTTTCAAACAGTCCTGCTGAATTTCTTAAAGGGTCCCAAGAAAATTTTTGGGTCCGCTCAAGTTCCCACCAAAATCAGTGCCAAAACTGCCAGTGACTTTTATGGGTTCAGGACACACCTCTCTGGTGGACTGGAAGGGTGACAAACAACTTATTTTGTAACTGGGTGTTTCGTTTTCTTTCAGATACCCCTCATCCTGCAAAAGAGATCCTATACTCTTCTGAGGCATGCAGAACTGTGCCTGCTGCTGGGGCTTTTGTCACATGTAACCACAATCATATAGCCACAACTGCTGCTGCAACAAGTATGACTTTGAACCAAGTCAAGCCAGAGCCAACACCTGCACTGAACTGCAACCCAGCCCACCCTTTGCTGCACATCAACACACTGTATGAGGATCACGAAGAGGAAGTATCAAACATAGTTGACAATGGTATTCACTCACCAACTGACACTGGGGAAATCCTCTCCATCCCTACTCCAAAGCAGATAAGGTTGGCAACATTTGATGAACCAATGGCGATTGTGAGCTCGGTGGAGTACTGAAGACCCTGGGCTCCACAGCTGTGCCCTCGTGGCCAGGCCCAAAACCACTGCAGTGCAGACTGTGGTCCACTCAATGATGCAATTCACTGCATGAGCATGGAGAGTTTTCACACAGACTATAACTTTCAGTAATAACACCAAGTGGTTTGTCAGGATCACATCATGAGCACTGTCAGTCATTTGCAAAATAGAATAAAGAAAATACAGTGGGAATAAACCTTTAACACCAAGACAACCACTAGCTCTAGCTCAATTATGGCTTCCTGATTTAAATGGGAATTAGCACAATTTATGAGCGTTAAGAGCCTGATGGCATGCCACATTAATTTTAGTGAGTGTTTAAATCCTTTGCAAATGGAATCAGAATCACTGATTAAAGTTAAAACAGGATGGAGGTGAGGTATACTTTTTTAATGGCAGCAGTTAAGTAAGAGTTTTTTCCTAAACAGGATTTTTTTTTCAATTCAGGATTATGAAAAAGTTATATGCAAGCAAAATTTTTGTTTGTTTCGTTAGCTCACTAATACTGGGCTTGATGGAGACTTACCTGAAAGGGCCTTACTACCACCAGCATTTAAGTGCAAAAAGATTGATACACTCAGTCTCTTGCATTTATAAATGGAAATATCTGAGGTATGCCCTGCCCTTTAACATGCTTATATGTTTGATGGAAGATGATGAAATGAAGAGTTTATTTTTTTAGATATATTTTACCATGGGAAAAATTACTTTAATAACTTTTCAAACTTCTTGCTTTTAACAAAGTGTGTAGAAGAGAGTCATTGTAGCTGCTTATTTTTTCACAGTGTATTTATGAACCAAGTTAGAAACTTCATGGGTGCTTCACTGATATGAAAAATCTTACGAAGGTTTGCTATCAAATATCTTTAAAAATACAAAACCAGCAAAAATGTTTTCAAATAACACAAAGTTTTAAAAATCTATGAATGATGTCTGCAGACTTGGCCAGTCCTTGATTCAGCAAACAACGCCATGGATGGCACCAAAACAACTCATATGTCTAAAGCCAAGCACACAGTGAAATGACTTTGCTGGATCTGGACTGTAGTGCAGGCAGACACTAATCCCACAGTATGTGCTACCACTCTGATTCAATATTTGCCTTCCTTGGCTCAAAGCACATCTTCATGCCCATCTTCCTATAACTACAGTATGTGCAATTTAATAGAAAATTCTAGTATAACTAATCTATTAAAAGTGTGTCATGCAATAACCATTCTCAGCAAAATTATAGTGAAACAAAAAGTGACTGTGTTAAAATAATATTCCTAGCTGCATCCAGAATTATGGGCTCTGTGTTTGCTTCAAAATTATGTATAATGGTAGATAAAATATGCAGCACAAATACGGGACTGAGATCTTGAATTTACTTTTAATTTATTACCTCAGACATGGATATATTATACCAATATTTAATGAAAATAGCACTGAAAATAAATACCTATTATTCTGAATAGTTTAATGTGTACTACTTCCTAGCTTAGTTGCATACAACTGGGATTGTATTAAAAGCAGTAGGAGGGACATGTAAAGCCACCATTTCCCCCTACATAACTTCAAATTGACCCAAGCTTTTTGGCCTGAACAGCCAAATACCAAAAAGGCAGCAAATCACAGGACACATACCATAGACAGGGGAGGGGGCGTTGGGGACAGCTGACCTGTAATGCCCGATACATCATGATAGGGGACAGCATGAAGCTAATGAGGGACATGAAGCTTGGTCCAGGGAGCTGGGAGACAATGGCTTCAATGGCTCCTGCTGGCTTGTCTCCTTCCATCCTTGGGGGCATTGAAATTGCCCCTGTAGCCTGCAGCACAGCCGTTTGTGTGAGGCAGCTGTGGGACAAGCAGGGATTTGAGCGGTTTATATGCTGCTTGTGGTTTTAGGGCCATATGCTGGTCTTTTAATCCTCCCTAACACAGTCTGTAGGGTGTTGAGCATCACTGCCTGCATGACTGATAAATTGGTGTGACTTTTTAGTAACAAATCTTCACCTGTGTAGTCAGGGCCTCATTCTGCCCCAGGTACAGGAGGAACCTTTCTGCAGTGAGAGCCTAGGAGTGGAGCATCACCTGTGCTGGTACTGCAAACAAGGTCTACCCAGCCTGATGGGTAACTGCCTCCCATTCAGAGTCACCTGAAAGCAATGGCACATGGAGTCTTTGGAGGTAAGCTGAATGTCACACTACATCCTGTTCCCTTAGATGAATATTGTAGTTAGATATTTTTTTTTTCAGGCAAATTAAAAACACTGTAGTTCAGAGCTTGTTACGGAACAAGAAATAATTAGGAAAAATATGGAAAATTGCCTTCAGAAAATCATGAACCTCGTAACAAAAACAGAGTGAAAGAAGAGGACCCTGAGGCCAGATTGAAAGAGGTGTAACTCCCTTATGCCTCTACTTTAAATTGCTGGAAAGCAGCATGGTTAAGTCCCTTCCTGCTTGCAGGAGCTCAACTGACAATGTTACAAATGCATGGGGAAATCTTTGGGGGTGCCTGTTCACTCTCTGCTTGATACTGCACATGAGCAGTGTGTTAGATGAGCAATAGGTCTGTGGCAAAAGCACTGTACCAGTGAAGCTGTACACCAGTGTCAGGCAAAGCAGACTTTGTGCTCAACCGAGAATTTGAACTTTTTGTAGTGTGTTGCAAATAGCATCATTCAGTAACTAGAGAGATTTTCATTATGCGGAAAATGTAGGGCTGGGTTCTCAGACAGGTAGAAATACCGATCTAATGAGGGTGCTGGTTCTAGGAAGTGTGGCTCACTAAGGTGCACAGGTCCCCTATTCACTCAAGACCAGGACTAAGTCTGTATGGGGACACTCATTCTCTGTAATAATTTCAGTTCTATTGATTTAGGATCTATTTGGGCCCTTGTAGAAATCAATATCAGGCTTGACTGGACCAACTTAAAGAAAGAAAGGAAAGCATACAGCTTTCCTCATCCCTGAGACAAGCTAAACTCAGCACTCACTACTCATTTTACGTATTGTGTTACAGGAGCGTTGCACCATCCTCTTTCACAAGCTGGAGGCTGCGGATATTGGGCACCCAGTCGTAGGTGTTAACAAGCTAAGAACTTACTAAGGGCAGAATGGTGGCCCAGACACAGTATTTCACTGACCAAGCAAGCAGAGAGCAAGTGCAGCTTAGCCGTGGCTGATGTGGAGTAGATAACTTGTGGGCACATAGCAAACACTGCCTTGCTGGACTGAAAGGAAACTAGTGTTCCACCCACTGAGAGGAACCTATCTAAACTGAATGTCCAAGATTCAGATTCACAGATTGCATTGGGTTGGAAGGGACCCTCAAAGGTCATCTTGTCCAATCCCCCTGCAGTAAGCAGGGGCACTTCCAACTAGATCAGGCTGCCCAGAGCTACATTGAGGTTGATCTTGAATATGTCCAGGGCTGGGGCCTCAACCACATCCCTGGGCAATCTGTTCCAGCATTTTACCACTCTCATTGTAAAGAACTTCCTCTTTATGCCCAACCTAAATTTACCCTGCTGCTCCAGTTTAAAGCCACTGCCCCTCATCCTATCACTACAAGCCCTTCAAAAACAGTCTTCCCAATCTTCCTGTTGGTCCCTATTACAAATAAGGGAGAATAAGGAAAGACTTTGGTTTGGTTTTAAATTTATTTATTTATTTGGTTCCACCTCCTTGTAATGTGATACAAAGATTATAAAGTGTGGCCATCCAGCGAGACTTTGACAGACTGGAAAGCTGGGCACAGAGGAACCAAATGAGGTTCAACAAGGACAAATGCAGAATCCTCCATCTCGGGAGGAATCATAAACTGCACCAGCACAGGCTGGGAGGTGATCTGCTGGAGAGAAGCCCTGTGGAGAGGGACCTGGGAGTCCTTGTGGATAACAAGTTATTCATGGGACAGCAATGTGCCCTGGTGGCCAAGAGGGCCAGTGGTATCCTGGGGTGTATTAGGACAAGTGTGTCCAGCAGATCAAGGGAGATTCTCCTCTCCCTCTACTCTCCCCTGGTGAGACCCCATCTTGAGTACTGTGTTCAGTTTTGGGCTCCCCAGTTTAAGGGATAGGGATCTGCTCAAGAGAGTCCAATGGAGGGCTACAAGGATGATTAGGGGACTGGAGCACTGCCTGATGAAGAGAGGCTGAGCGACCTGGGGCTGTTTAGACTGGAGAAGACTGAGAGGGGATGAAACAAATGTTTATAAATATCTGAGGGCTGGGTGTCAGGAGAGGGGGGACAGGCTCTTCTCACTTGCTCCCTGTAATAGGACAAGAAGCAATGGATATAGGCTGCAGCACAGGAGGTTCCACCTCAACACAAGGAGGAGCTTCTTTACTGTAAGGATCACAGAGCACTGGAACAGGCTCCCCAGAGAGGTTGTGGAGTATCTTTCTGTGGAGACTTTCAAGGCCCATCTGGGTAGGTTCCTCCATGACCTGAGCTAAATTGTATGGTCGTGCTCTGGTGGGGGCATCGAACTCGATGATCTCTTTGGGTCCTTTCCAACTCCCAACATCCTGTGATCTTGTGAAAGGTTCAGTAGTTCAGTTGGGGGTTGTCTTAACAATAGGAATGGTTACAGATTGTTTGAGAATAGTATTTGGAAAAGGTAGATCCAAAAGTAGCAGTAATACCCCACTTAGAAAAGAAAGGATCTTCCTGGGGACTTAGGCATATATCAGATACTCACAACTCTGTTTCCTGATTGTGGGAATTCCTCTTTTAGTTCCATTTTTATCAGAGAATTCTCCTGAACTGCTACAACTGCTCAGTCCATGTGTGTGGTGAGGGAAAACCCAAGAGGAAAAAGTTGCTTGCTCCACAACTGACCAGATATTATGAAAGCCAATTCTAATTTTGCTGGGCGTCACAACACTAGGAACAGGGAAAGATCTTTCCTTTACCCAGACTTGAGGTCTGTGTCTTATGATGTCTGGCAGGGCACGTGGCTAGGGGAAAGGGTTCATACAAGTCTGCTGATCTGCAGCCCTGGGTTGGGGAGAGCAGTTTCCCCCCACCTCCCCACCAGCTCCCTTTATCCCAGCGTCTCTGCTTCCCCCCATCCTGTCTTGGCTGGGTGGGGAGGGGCTTCCGATGCACTGCCACAATTCCCTTTTGCCCAATTTGCCACAAAAATTTGCCACAAATTTGCCCAATTCTTCTCTTCTGTTGACACCAGCTCTCCATTCTCACTCCTCAGAGGGGGAACACGTTCTTTAACCTCTCTTTGCTGGTTGATGTACCCGTAGGAGCAGTTCTTGTTATTCTTTGCATCCTTTCTCAGCTTCAGCGCTATCTGTGTCTTAGCCTTCCTCATCTTTAGATGTTTCTTTAGCTTTAATCACATTAGCATCTCTATCTGCCTGGGCTCTGCCTAACCGTTTCAGCTTGGCAGATCAGATGACTCACATTCTCAAAGGCTGCTTTCCTATTTACTTCACTGGGAAATGACTGCACGTTGAGAGTACAGAAACCCCTTTCTTCAGGGTACTCCGAATAAGAATGTATTTGACAACCAAATAGGAGAGACAAGTGTGTCAGAAGCATCTTTTGAGCTTTATTTAGGCTGTCCAAACCCAGCAGGAGATTAGCCATTTCTGTCTCTCAGCCAGCTAGAGAAGTACTTCTGTTGGGATTTTTTTTAGTACTTTTTAATATTGATGTTCCTAACATTTAGCCATACTGAGTAAATGTACTCATACACAAGCACATACGGACTTTTAGATTTAGCTATATATCTACAAATTCTCTATACACATGTAAATATGTATCTGTTGCATAGAAATATTCCTCTTCTTTGCTTCGTGAATAAGCTATACTTAGTAATTTCTTTTCTCTTTCCTTCATTTCTCATTATCATGCACTAGGCCCAACCCAGCAACATGTTATGTGAATTAATCTCTGTGCTGGGAATGCAGCTGACAGCTATTTTGCACATCCTTTGTATCTCCAGAGCTGGCTTCCAAAGCCACCATTGGACCCAGAGGCAAGTAAAGCAGAGTTGAAGCTCCTTTTGCTTGTTCCTGGTTAACAGCCACCAAGTTATCTGCCAGTTAAAAGTACAGCAGGGATAGTACACTCAGGCTCTGTGTCAGAAAGAGATGCTTCACTACGGTTATTTTATCTCTAGCTTTAGGAAAGTTTGTCACTGCCATTTCAGGCTTGCATCAAAATGAACACTAATGAAAAGCCAAGTCTGAGAACATGAGCTCAGGCTTCTAAAACCACTGACTCACTGAAAACTGAAGACAGCCTTATACACACTTGACCTAGTGCCATGTAGGAGAAAGTTATTCCCTTCATATCACAGTCATAAAAGAACATTAATAGGAACAGTGAAAACCAAACCTTAACCTTTCAGTAGGAGGCTTCAAGAAGCTCTAGAAGAGCTTGTCATCATTCCCAGCTTATAAATGCACACTCTGAAGCACTCTGAAAAGTGAAAAAAAAAAAAAAAAGTCCTAAAGCTACTTGGGCTGTGTCTGTACTACCTAATCTAAACCAGAACCTTGCCAGTATAAGCAAATGAGGACGGTTTTGAGTGCTGGAGGAAACCTCTATGAATTCCCTAACCGTAAATGTCTTTTTTTTTTTAAAAAAAATTCTTCCAGAAACATTGTAAAATAGCAATCAAAGAATATTTTTCTTTAAAGAATTAATGAGTTTTCTCATTAAAATCGTACTGCTAAAATACAACGCATGGAGAAATTTGTGAGATTTAAATAGGACAATTAATTTTCAGCTATCTACCAATATTTTCTGGCTTTTAATAAGGAGTATTCCACTCCATCTGTAAACAGACTGTAACTAATAGGAAAACATTCTATGTACATTATTCACTATCCAAAAAATTTCAGCTTTTGCTATTTTCTGAACAGTTTAAAAGTGTTTTTTAGCTGTTCTGCAACATTGTACCAACAGAAGAAAAATTATTAATTACTCTGCAGGTCAGATTCAAGGAAGTGCTGGCCTGCCAGTCCTGTTGTCAGCAATTATTAATGCATCTGACTTGATGTTTTACTGACTTGCTGTTTGTTCACAGAATGGATTTGCTCAGAGTCGGAGCCAGCTTAAACTGAATGAAATAGTTTGGCCTCCTGCTGAGCTCTGGAACAAAGAAGTTTACTGACTCTTTTAGTTAACTGGAAATAATGTTGCTTTATAATCTCAAGGCTTATATCATTCACCAGTTTAGCTTTCCAAAAACATATCCAGGGAGTGCACAGAATACAATAAATCCCTGGAAGAGGAATGCACGATTCACAAGTGAAATATAATGTCTTGCATGAAATGAGACAGAAAAACCTGTATCCTCCACTGTACATGCCTTCCTCTAAAGACAAATTACATGCCTAAAAGATTATACCAGGTTTTGCTCTTAGCGCCTTTATACTCTGTCAATAAAGCTGTGGCACTTTACAGCAGTTATTGCTCTGGAATAGCAAGCCCAGGCCCAGACCCTGGGGCACACAGCAGAGATGACAGATGGGTACATTTTGTTGCTGAGGGACAGAGCTTCTGAGAGCAGTTCAGGAACTTGTTTTGCAAAGTGATGGATGTGTTTATCCACACAAGCTTGGAAAGAAAACTGTACTATTTGTCCTCTGTAGACAGTCCCGCAGACTTCATGCTGAGAGATTTATCCTGTTGTTGGAAAGGCCAAAACAATGTAAAGGGGTGACAAGATGTACAGATGAAATTGATAGCTTGGAGGAGGCTCCAGGGACACCTGATTGCAGCCTTCCAATACTTAAAGGGAGTTTATAAGAAAGATGGAGAAAGGTTCTTTTTATAGGGCCTGCAGTGACAGGACAAGGCGTAGTGATTTTAGACCAAAAGATAGACGTAAGGAAGAAATCATCCAAGACAACATAGCTGAGAGCTTAAGGAACCACATATCTCAGCAGAGCAAAGGGATGCTTCACACGACAACAAGAGTGGCAGAAAAGTCAAAGGTGCTTCTGAGAGAACTTTTAAATGTCATGAGAATGTCTCCAAGGCAGTGGCAGAAAATATTGTAATGTCTGGGATGAACACATTGAGAGAAGTGCCACAGAGATGATGAAGATACTGGAGCATCTCTCCTATGAGGAAAACCAGAAAGCTGGGACAATGTATTTAACTTGTCAGGTAGGCAGGTGGTAGCTGTAAAAGGAACAGTATTCAATACCTAAAGTATCTGCCTCTTGCAGAACCCTGACTCCAGGCTCCCTAGCAGCCTGGCTGCTCTACTGGAAACTTCTCTCACACCATGTGAAATCAAGAAATCTATGTTGTGAAAAGAGAGCAGCAACCTAGGAAAAGCCAGTGTTATATATGTAATATACAATATATATGCAGATATGTATTTGCCCCTCTATATTCCAGATTTTTGCAAAAGTCTGTTTAACTCTTCTGCTCACATATTTGTCAGAATGTCCCTCAACAGCAATCAAAGAGTTTCTCTATGAGCTTGTCTTTACTTATAAGAGTTGCTTGGTCAGCCTGCCACTATGTAATTTGCTCTAAATCATTGGTTTCTACTTAAGTGCTGGGAGACCTGGGAGGTCTCCTGCCATAAGTCCTTTTGTTTAAACAAAGTCTTATATTAAAGTAACCACAGAATGGGCACCACAAGCAGATCCAACAGCAGTGTCTTGGAAAGAGACACTTGGACCTAAAGCAAGAACTGTTTATTTTCCTTTTTACCATCTAAATGCAGGTTTATGTAACAACGAATCTCTGGGAAACACCGGAGAAAAGTGGGCTGGCATATGAAATATCTTCTGCAGGCACAACCTTTTCCCCAGCAGACCAAGTATATCCTCTAGAGATTCTAGCCCTGGGCTTTAACACAGTTTGAACTTTAGCTAGGTAATTCTATTGCACTGCAATATACCCCCACAAATACACATTAAAAGAGGAATGACATTTTCACTGTAAATGGGAACTTGGCATTGAAACCAAAATCAAACCAAAAGATTATCTTGTTTCTGCAAGTTTAAAGTTGTAGAATTCTGTTTGTAAGTTGTGTAGTGAATTAAGATGTGGAAATCACTAGGGGATATTTTTTTTAGACATTTCTTGTTTGAGCTAACAGTAAGTTGCAAAATACGTGATGACAGGTTTCATTTGCAAAGTTAAGGCAGCACACTTCTGATGAGATATTATATGTTACTACCCAGTGTTTGGGCAGCGGTAATGCTTGGGAGCTGCTGTCGTAGACCAGTAATACAGTGGCAACTCTGGCCAAGAATCTAGCAGGCCTACAGCCATTGTACTGCTCCTGTTCAGGCAGCTCTGCCTGCTCGCATGGGCAGCTTGGAAGATTCCTAGGCAAGCACCGAGCAGCCTCCCTCTATTGCGGGAAGTTGCCCCCTTCCTTGTTTGTGCAAATCAAAACATTATCCACTGAGAAAGGAAAGCTGCCTTGGCTACACAAAGCACGAGGGCACACGAGAGATCACTTTGCCTGCTGGCCTTAGCCAAGAGTGCAGGCAATGGCAGAAACAGGTGAGTCAGGGCCCAAAACTATCAAGGACAAGTCTTCTGGGAAGTCAGATGCAGACAAAGGCTGTGCAGCCAGTTCTTGTCCTTTCTTGAGCAGCTCACTAACTTGTATCTGCTCCCCTACCTTCACCCAAAAGTTCACAGTCTGTGACATCGCCTTCTGAAATTCTGCCTTCTGTCTCTGTCATAAACCTCTTTGCTTAATCCTGTTCTTCGAGAGCCAGTTCGTACAGATACTGTGCCTAGGTTACACAGTACCTGTACACAGAAGTAGCCTGTGTCTAGGCTACTTCTTCATTAGCCAATAATGCAGTGCTATAGGAGCAAAGCAGTAAATCGAAGCACTCAGTGCTGCCTTCCTTGCTGTACCAGTATATGTGGTCTGGGAATTTAAGTTCAGATGACATTTAATGTGTTGCCCTGGGCCAGACATTCCTGTCAGATATGCACGTGAGACTTATTATGTGTCTTGACCTTTATTTCTATATCAGGGGCTGGTTCGTATCTCAGGGGGAGCTTCTAGGGATGTTTTCTCCTGGAGAAGCTGCAATTACAACAGATCCACTCTGCAGAAATGAACCAGTGTTCAGCTGGCAGGTCCATCAGGGAGTTATCAGGAAAGGACACTACTCCAAGCCACAATGCCACAGCTGATGCCGTTGTTATACTCATCTCCTGTATGGTCCCTCCTCCAGCCATCCTCACAACACTTTCCTTGTAGAGCTGGAGATCCTATGATGGCTGTGCAGCACCTTGCTCTGCCTCTGCCTCACCTGAGCACCTGCTCATCTGCAGCACATCACCACAACTGGCACAGAAGAGGCTGTAGAACTGTTTCCTCTACCAGCGATGAAGAAAACAAGGAGGACCAGCAAGCACTACTACTGTTTACAAGTCCTGAGAGCCAAACTAAATGAGATTTACCAGTTCATGTGCAAGGTGAATTCTGCCCAGAGGGTAAGATTACGCATATGAGCCATCGTAATGTTCGGCTCTGCCCACCGAATGTGGTAACATTCAGCTACCGTGAACTAAAATCTGACTACTGATTTATAGTGTATTGACTACCTCTGAGTGACAGCTATGCACGTGTGTACTCTAGCCTCATGCTAAATGTAAACTAGATCTGCCCTTCTCACTGAAAATCAAGCTTTGCTTTACTGTTGGATGGTCTTGTTACAGAGTGTCTAATATCTCCTAAGTCTATGTCCTAACTCTCCCCACAGCTTTTTGTATTCTGTGCAGTTCACTCCATTAGGAAACTCCTTAGTCTCCATAGTAATGTTGAAATTTTAAGTGTTCCTTTGTTGGCTTTCCTTAGGAAGCCAAAGACCATGTTGTAAGTGATACCAAACGTGTCCAAGTAAGCTGATTGTGCTGAGCAATCTATCAGGTTGCAAGTAATACATGACTACACAAATAGCTAACTTTAGTGATGTTTCCTCTGCAGGTTTATAGCAGAAATAAAGCGCCAATGCATTCAGCACCCAAGAAGCACTGATGAGATTTGTTTAGCATGGATGACTGAAACAGGCAGATTTTATGGCATAGAAGTTGCTACACCTGATTGCAAACTGAGGATTTTACAGTATCGTTTCCATTTTCTTCCCCCTGAATGCTAATGGAGCAGCAAATATATGAATAAGGTAACATTGATTCTGTTAGCAGAATGGCAGTCAGGTAATTGGCTTCCTCTGTGCACTAGGTAATGTATATATACTGGCACAATTATCTTTTACTAGTGGAGAAATAATTCTTAATATTGAGCAGAACCATTATTTCAATGATACATTACTTCCAAATGTTTTTATTAAAATATCTTCCTCTTGATAGCTCCCTTAAATGCCTTCTAAAATTTTAATGTGTTTCTGCCCTTGTGTTGATATATTAAATGCATTTCTTTCAACTAGAGAATTGAAAGACAAAAGCTTTACAAATGAATTGTAGTCAACTCACCTTGACGTTAACCTGGACCATTTATTTTGCAATCACTTGGTTGGACCAGGGGCTGTTCCTGCTGTCTTGCCAAATGAAATCCCGCTGGGCAGTCAGGATGGGCTTGCTCGTCTTCAGCAAGACAGAGGCAACAAATGTCCTCAGAAAGGCTGTGATTGAAAGGCCACCACCTGTGGAGTGCCCTTCGCCACAGCAAACTTGATCAGCTGAAGCCTGTGCTTCACTGGCACAACTGAGCTGATCCCATGCCATAGAAACTGAGATGGAATTTAATATATTAAACTGCTTTATTCTGATGCAACCAATACAGGATTGTTTTAAATAGTCAACATTATTTTCATAAATTATTTATTAAAGTTAGTCAGAAAGATCTGAGAGCTCACTACTTCTGTACATCAGGAGAAAAAGAAAATAATTGAAAACACAGTTCTGAAATATTTTCTCTAGTAGTGCTCTTTCTCTGACTCCTGCAAAAATGCTGGGATGAGAACGCACAACACATACACAGAAAAAAGGGATGTACGAGACTGAAAGACAAAGGATAGCAGGTACATGCATGAAACTACTAACTGAAAACTCAATGATAACATAACAAAACCAGCTTGCATTTCCCTGTCATAGAAGCAACCCGTGCTTACCCACTTTGTTACACTGTACAAGTAAGATAAAGACATGCTGCATGCTATACCTAAACTAAATGTCAAAATCAAATGCCAGGCTGCAACACTCCTCTTAGTAAGAGACAGTCATAATATTGAACTTGTAACAAACTTGTGGATGTGGCCATTTATCTGAATTTTTTCATCAATACCCTTTTCTTTGTTGTTCCCATCTGTTACTATCTAATGTACTTACACATCTTTGCCTAGAAGCTTGTCTATCAAGAGGTTTATAGTCAGATTGTCAGGAAGATACTAAAAATCTTTAATTGCAGCATTAAATGCAAAATTATTGCAACTGCAGATGACAGAAATAGAAAAAAATATGTCTCCACAAAACTTGTGTAATAGGACCTGAATTAATCTTAATGATGGACAGGGAGTAGAAATCCTTCTTTTAATAAGCCCTCTGCAAAGGGACACCATCCTACCAGCAAGCAGCAATGTTTATTCACAAGTCATATGTAGCTGAAAACATTCATCCCTCACTTGTGAGCCTTCACTCACAGCTTTGATAAACAGCATATTAATATTGCACAGAAAGAACTCGGAACAGTTTTCCATATACCCATCATGTGTGCTTTGTGTTTATGCCAATTTCTTTTATGGATTTAGAGTGCTCCCAGTGGTATTGCAATGAAATCAGTGCAGTTATTGTAATTGAGTTCACCTTGCCAGAGGAAAGGTTGGCTTTCGAAGAAGAAGGAATTGTTTCACCTTTTCCTTCATCAGCTGGTGAAAAATTACCTGGGACTGAAAGCTAATAGAGGATCTCTTTTCAGGTCCCATTGGAATAGTTAAGGGGCTGAATGCAGCAGAGAATTCCCATTGCTGGGCAAGGGCAGATGAGGTGCAAAAACAAACAAGCAGGCCTGCTGAAGGGCCAGAGATGACAAAGGATTTGTGCAGTCACAGCACAGATGCTGAGGCTGGCTCTGTGTGAGCTACCCCCATAAAACTGAGAGAGCTAAGTGCTGAGGCATGATACTGCAGTTGTGGTTTGAGCTGCTCTGGGTCCTGCAAGCTTCTCTTTGTGGCCCTGCAGGTCCTTGCTTGCCCACATCAACCCATGACAGCAGATACTTGGGAGCTGCAGCATCTCCATACAATCAGTCACATGTCCTCTAAGGAATCTGAACAAGTCTGTTCACAGATCTTCAGGGATTCCAACAGTTCCCAAGGAAAGTAACATCTTTTTCTAAAGCAAACTTTGTTGAATCAGTCTAAAGTTAAACTTCTCTTTGGAAAACAGTGACTTTGTACAAACCAAGTGTATACCAGTGTGCTAGGGCAGCTGTTTCAAAAGTACCACACGTGGCTCCAAGTAAGGCAACTGAACCCAGACTGACAGCTGAGTCCATGCGCAGGATGCACCTGTAGTACACAGCAAACACACTCCTGCTGGATTCAGTCCTTCTCTCAGATTTCTGTGTCTCTAGCTGCAAGAATGATTAAACATTTTTTACTTGTATGTTTTCTGATGGGCAAGGTCAGTCTGAAATGATGGGTATTCAATCATGTCATGCCTGAACACAAGCGTAAGTGACCCATGAAATTAAAGGACGTTTTCTGGTATTCACTCAGGACAGCTCAAGTTTCCCGAAGGTAAATCAGCCTGTAAAGTCCTAGCAACAAAGAAAAGATATTAATCTCTAGGTGGAAGAAATACCTGAAGTGAAAATACACAAACTTGAGTCCAAACAGAAAAGTGGTAGTGGTTTGGGGTTGTTTGTTTCATGACAGAGAGGAAAAAAAAA
>VWYK01038307.1:0-12678 GCA_013399775.1 Semnornis frantzii | reverse complement strand
ACCTTGGGGGTTGTTTGTTTGGTGGTTTTGTTTTGTTTTTTTTTCTGTTGTTTTTTTTGGTTTTTTGTTTGTTTTTTTTTGGGGGGGGAGGGTTGGATTTTTGCTATTGTTTTTTGATGGGTTCTTTTCATTTAATCTCTAAGACACAGGTTAGTGCTAATTTATCATAAAGAAAAATGCACAACCTTGCTGACACCACCTTTGCTCAGCACAGACTTCTTTGCATGGCTTGATGTCTGTGTGCAGATGCATATGCTGCTTGAGGAGCTCCTCTGCTTGGAGAGCAAACGACCTGCTTATACACAGGGCATGGGTATTACGAAGAAGCTTGTTACTGTGAGGGTGGTGGAACACTGGAACAGGCTGCCCAGGTAGTTGGTGGAGGCCCCATCTCAGGAGACATTCAAGGTGAGGCTTGATGGGGCTCTGAACGACGTGATCTAGTTGGGGATGTCCCTGCTGAGTGCAGGGGGGTTTGGACTAGGTGACCTTTAAAGGTCCCTTCCAACTCAGTGCATTCCATAATTCCCTATCTGTCCAGCACACAGCACTTTCAGCTTGACTCTCAGGAGATGTGCAATTGCTGCAAACAAGATGCATGTAGGGCAGGAGTGGATGAAAAGCTAGGACAAAGAGAATATATCCAGTTCTGGAGTCCTCAGTACAAGAAGGACATGGACCTGTTGGAACAGGTCCAGAGGGGCACAAAAATGATCAGAGGGCTGGCAGACCTCTTCTACAAAGCAAGGCTGAAGGACCTGAGTTTGCTTAGCCTTGAAAAGAGAAGGTTCTATAGAGATGTTAGTACAGCCCTTCAGTACTTAAAGGCAGCCTATAAGAAAAAGGAGGACTGTCTTTTTAGCAGAGCCTGTTGGAACAGGACAACTAAAATGTTTTCAAACTAAAAAAGAGGAGATTGAGACTAGATATAAGGAAGAAATTTTCTACAATGAGGGTTATGCAACACTGCCACTGATTGCCCAGAGAGGTGATGCATGTCCCATCCCTGGAAATGTTCAAGGCCAGTTTGGACCAGGCTCTGAGCAACCTTAGCTAATTAAAGATATTGCTGTTTAATGCAGCAGGGTTGAATTAGGTGACCTTCAGAGGTCCTTTCAACCAAAATCATTCTGTGATTCTATGAACTCTGCCATTTGAGGGCCTTGGGGGAAAACTTCACATGTATGCACAACTGAACTCCAGCACATGTGGCAGAAGAAAAAAAATCCTGCTCAATTACAGATTAAATTAAAATAATGAGAAAACAAAACAAAACCTCAAACAACCCCAAATTCAAGCATGACACCATCCCAAAGCAAAACTAATCCAAAACATTCACATGGACAGTGTGCTTCAGATACTCCATCAACAGGGCCTTTGATGACATAACCAGAAGTAAGTCCAAATCTGCAAGTACAACTGCCTGCTGAGCTCACTGGCCAGCCAGATGCTGCCCAGCTGATGTGACCCTTCACAACACAGTAAAGGACTGACTGCTTTAATACTCAAATTAATACTAGTTTTGGTACCAAGTTACTAAAAGCTCTTTATGCAAATCCTGCTTTGCACTGTATTTAGGAGAATGACAAAGCAGTCAGCCCTTTGATATGAAACTGTAATTGACATCTCAGCATTTTCTTTACCTTTTACTAATAGTATGGAGTGGAAAGAGTGGTACTGAATGAAAATCATCAGTTATCCAACATTGGCTGCCTAATGTTTCTGCTTATGGCAATGCACAAACAGAACAATCAGCCTTGCCTCTGGTGTGATCCCAGTCAGTCTGTTAGCTAGTCCTTATAAATCCATCCATCACCCCTATGAAAGTCACTGCCTTCCTTTTACCAAAGATAATGCATGTTATTGGGATTATACCACTGCATGCAGGGCCATTAAAGAAAGATAGACCACAATTTATGATGGAGCCTGTGGACAGAAGGGCATTATTTTAACCATAAAATCACAATCTGCAAGGAGAGTGGCCAAAGCAGAGGAGTCATTAAAGACTTATAATTAGCATCAATCACTGTGACACTACTGTTGACATCTTTATTACTTTAAATACACTAATCAAATACTTCTGCATTCAGATAGAAAGATTGATAGGCAGATGGACACAGATAACGTCCCTACAGAGAGCAATTTAAAATTATCTATTCAAAAGGTAACAAAAAAAAAAAAAAAAAAGCAGCACACCAGCATAACCACATGGAAATGCAAAGCACTGACTGAAACTGTTTTCACTCAAGATACTGGACGTGGGATGACCAATTCTGTGCATGAAATACACCGAATCTGCTCTGAAAAAATACATACCTGTATGTCTCAGCCATGCAAGTTGACTACTGACTCTCCTAAACTGAGAGAATGAAAGTCTCACACATGAATCTTGCTTTAGAGTACTTAGCATCAGAAAAATAAATGGCTTGGTAACTTCACCCCACTGCTGTATTTTCCATCTCTACTTTTCCCTGCATAGGAAGTTAGATAGGAGAATATCCTGGAATTATTTCCATACCTAACCATTCAGACCGTCAGTATTATCTAACTGCATCCACCTGCTGTTTCATACTGTGTACACACTAATATACATTGATACTATTGTTGCCTGTGCAAGTATTTCAGTATTAATGAACAAGAATCTGTTTCATCTCCCTACACTACCTCCCAGTCTGCCTGCCCTTGTACCTTACTGAAAGCATTCTTTAGGACCAGCTCCTTTCTCCATAGAACATCCATTTTGACCTTCATGAACGGAGAATTCTTGAACAAGCAACAGGAACACATCAGTTCTTTTAAGAAAACATGTTTTGGAACAAATCAAATGATAGTGCTCCCCACATAAGATGAGGTTTTAAGAATCTGTGCCTGGTCTTCTTTTTTATTTGGGATAATGATACTTTAAAAAAACAAACAAACAAACAAAAAAAAAACAAACCCCAACAAAAACCAACAACATAACTGCTACATATTTATATAGACCCTATTTAGTTGTAATTAATAGTTTATTGGAATACAGAAGATGACTTTGGAAGGACACTCACTGATTCCTGTCCCCCCAGACTGGCAGTAACCATTGCTTTTGCTTATTAGGAACCCCAGAATGCTACCCTACATGTAACACGAGAGGCTTTATGCTGTGCTTATCCTGGTGAGTGCCTTCTTTCAGAGAGGTCACTGGCAGCCTGCCAATCCTCTTGCCCATGCAATGAGCATGAGGATTAAGTAAGCCTGTGAGAGCACACTGGAAAATGGCAACACCCTTTCAACTGGAAGCCAAGCAACCTGGAGCGCTGAGCTTCACAGCATCTCTGAGCTACCCAGTTACCCCAACAGCCAGAGACTCAGAAAGCATCTGCAGTCAGTGCTTTCACTCATCCTTCTCAACTCCATTGCAAGGAACTATACTCTCCCATACAGTGTGAAAGCTTTACAGAACACTAAATCTTTAGAAAAATGCAGTAGTTTGTATATTGAAAATTCAATTAGTTTAAGCCAATATTTATCAGATCACTCGCCTTAAAACATTTTACTTCAATTTTAAGTGAGTTACACTAATTTGGATCAGACTATCCTCTAATGAAACTGCCAGGCTTTTCAGACACTTTAATTCATTTCCAAATGCAGTGGAGCCCCATAAAACAACCAGAAAGAGGCTGCTAAATGTACATGGGGTTCCAGTGCATTAAAACAAATGTATCAAGTGACAAAACATAATGAAAGCTTTTACAAGGGGAGGAATTCAGACTGAGGCCTGAGAGGACACACTGCAAATCGGGCAGATGGCCATCTGTCTACCAGGATCTCCTCCGCATCCTGCTGTAAAAGTGCCTTCTGCATCAGAGGTCTGTCCAGTTCCCCGCCGCCCATTTGAGACATTCCCAGCCATCATCATTTACTGACTCAGTGGGAACACATGTACCCTAATCCAAGCAGATGATTGTGAAAGATCCTATGATTGTTTTTTTCACTGGTTTTTCTTCCCCTAGGCTGACCTTATCACTTGTGAAGAACAGAGCAAAGGAACAGAGCCACAGAAAGTTTAGTGGCTTCAAGTCAGTGATGGGCCAGGTCATACCAAAGCCCAGGCAATGTGTCTGAAAGCAGCTGGCAGTAAACAGGAGTCGAGCGCAGGGGAAATGACAGCCATCAGGGTGCAGCCGCTTCCTGCTCCCAGCTTTTGGCCTCTGCCAAAACAAAAACAATACTTAAATCTGAGCAAACACCCTCAGTGACAAAGGGGCAGAGTACAACTCATATTATGGTATTGTTCACAAATATCCATCTCACTCAGCATCCAAGTCTAAAAGTGCCTGACATCATTTTCCACAGACAGATAAATTTACATAACCATAGAATCATAGAGCTGTTGAGATTGGAAGAGACACTTGAGATCAAGTCCAACTCACCTTGAGCTCACAATCCCACCACTATTGCCAAGCCACTATCACAAAACCACGTTCCTAAGCACCACATCCTAATGCCTTTTAAATACCTCCAGGGATGATGTAGAGAGCAAAAAGGTCTCCATTCAGTTGCCTCTTCTCCAAACTAAACAAGCCCTGTTCCCTCAGTCACTCACAACAATACAAGCACCAGGTTTTGCACACTTACCAGTATATGTTATGCTCAACGCTACTGTGTATTATAGGTTCTCCAAACTAATTATCTGCATTCATTAGTGTTGTTCTGAATCATCATCTATGCACTAAAACTTTGCAAATGTTTTTGTCCACGTTTGAGAGAGGAGCCCGAGTAGCAAGGTGAAAGGCACTGGGACTTAAAAGAAAAGGAAACATGAGTGGATGATATGGTGGAACAGAATGTACCAAAAGGAAAGGTAAACAGAGAGCAGGTGAAGACTGGAAAAAAATGAGAGATGGAGCAGTCTTAGAAAACTGAATGAGGAATAATCAGTGATCCTGTAATACCTTCCTGAATTTCTCATTCACGTTCATGATTACAGTTATGTACCCTGAACATACAGCAGATTTAACTTTGTCATTGACACAAAGCATGTGTGCTGCATTCCCCCTAAATAAGCTGTCGTGTGACCCTACTACAGTCAGCTCAGGCTCACTTTCTCCCTTGAAAAGGCACACTTTCCAGAAAAACCTGGTTGAAACTATGCATCTTGTCTGCTCTTCTTCTTTACCTAAAGACACCGAATGGACTTTATTCTGTATTTTTTATCTCATTGTGGGAAGCTTTAGGATGCTTGAAACTAATAGGTGCTACAGAAATGGACAGCCATCACGCAACATGCTTTATAGTCAAACCTAAGCACTGACCTGACCACAGAGAAAACATATGAAAAAAAATTACTTTGTGCATGACACCTTCTTTCTTCCTCTCTCTCGACTCCCTTCCAACCTTCATGCCACTCCACATTGTGATGTATATCACTACTGTCAGAACAGTGCAAAAATGTATGCAACTACAGCACTGGCCTTTTAGAACTGTCTGAACCAAAGGTATTAATCATCAGCTGGGATTTGAAAATCATAACCAGGAGACAGCAGTCGCGACAGCTCTACAGCATAATGACAAAATATGCAGAACGACGTGAAGAGAAGAAGGCGCTCCCTGTCTTTTAGTCTTTCTGCAATTCTGAGGCATGTTAATAGGTATGTTCATTTCAATGTCTTTTACTGTAACAATAGTTTTCTTGCTCCACTGGATTTTTCTATTATATTCCTTAGAGTAATAATATTAATCAAGATACTGCTACATTGCACTGTCAAAGAAAAGGAAAAAAGCAAATCCTGCATGAGTGTGCTTATAATGGAATCAGTGGTGAAGGCTTTGAGATTTAATGCAGGCCATGAGATCACGTGTACCCATGTATCCACACATTCATTCTACAGACATGACCAAACAACATGGACATAGCTGGGGAGAGTAACTGCTTCTTTTATTTAAAGTTTTAAATCGACATTTAAAGCAATTGGTTGAATAACAAGACTCTCCATAAGACAGGCTTCCTTTGAATAATACAAGGGCCAGAAAGATTATATTTAACTGAAAACACATGTGCTGGGGCTTTAGTAGCTGTGTGACTCAGTGCACTAGGGTACATTAAGAAGAGTGTGACCAGCAGGTCAAGGGAGGCTCTCCTTCCCCCTCTATTCTGCCCTGCTAATGCCGCACCCACAGTACTGTGTTCACTTTTGGGTTCCACCGTTCCAAGGGCTGTGGAGCCTCTTTCTCTGGAGACTTCAGAACCCACCTGAACAGGTTCGTGTGTAACCTATCTAGGCAAACTCACTTTAGCAGAGAGACTGGAAGGCTGGGGAGGGACTATTTACAAGGTCTTGCAATGACAGGACAAGGGGCAATGGTTTTACAGTGGCAGAGGGGAGATTTAAACTAGATGTTAGGAAGAAGTTCTTTACAGTGAGGGTAGTGAGATACTGGAACAGGTTACCCAGGGAGGTTGTGGCTGCTCCCTCCCCGGAGGGGTTGAAGACCAGGTTGGACAAGGCCTCGAGTGACCTGTACTCGTGGGAGGTGTCCCTGCCTTATGGCAGGGGGGTGGAACTAGATGATCTTTGAGGGCTCTTCCAACCTTACCATTCTATAATTCTATGATTCTGTCTCCAGACATCCCTTACCACTACTACCATTCTTTGGTTTTATGTTTCTACAATCTTCTGAAGATCTTCTTTTGAGCCTGTGTGTGTGCACAGAGCGTGTGTGTGAGCTTTCACTTGACATTCAAGTACAAGATCTTGCAGAAACAATATTAGATTCTCAGTCCCTTGGGCTGCACACGTAAGCCCTCTCTGGCTAGCAGCAGTTCTGCAGGCTTGCACTGCCTATGATGGTGTCTGCACACCCCAGTACTTACGCACATGTTTGAAATTGTCAAAGTTCTGATGAAATACACACACGAGAGAAGGTGGCCTTTGAAAACACAAGCCACAGCTCGCAGCACACAAGCCCAGGAGGCTGGTGCTACCCTGAGTCCACTGACCAGAGCCCAGGGCGGCTGCCGGGCGCTCGTTCCCTTTGCTGCTGGCACGTTGCCGGAGTCAGGGCCGGAAAGTGACCTGGGAGAGTTCAGCGCCGGGAGCTGCTCTGGCAGCCTCACCCTGTCCTCGCTTTACCCCTCGGGCTTGCCAGCGATGATGACAGCTTTGCTAGCTTTGAACTGTCTGACAGAACACGAGGGCTGCTCTCAGCTGGCTACTGCGCAAGGCAGACCGCGCCGTGCCTGCACCACAAACATCTGTGGGAGCCCAGCTACTGACTTCAGGGGCTGCAGGACCGAGTCCCTTGGAGTGACGCCTTCTAAAACCACCTCAAGAAACAGTTTGTGGTTTTCTTTAAGAGCCATTAGAGAGCGTTACATAGTTTTATGTCTAGAACTTAAAATACTGGTATCTAAACCAAATCCAAAGCTTCATCACAGCATACATTTTTGTCCATGTTTAAAACTTGCTAAATTAAACTTTCGCAACAAACAGGACAAACATTGTGCAGCACAAAACCACTCGACTAATCATATCATATATGCCTCCAAGAACAGGAAAACATGCAGCTTACAAATGAATAGCCTGTTGAGAGATGCAAATACCTTAATTCCATGCAGTTTTCTAAATAGTTGCTTCAACATGACCTCTTTTATGGGTTATTTCATACTTAAAAGGGGTCACAGTACCGCTTACTGATTAAAGGCAGCGAGTAAACTCTTTTTTTCATGCTTTCTATTTTGTTCCACCTCTGCTTATTTCAGGCCAGTGCACTTGGCATTAGAAGTTGTAACAGTAATTTCTCATATGAACCGCAGTTCACACAGTTGCAGTTCTTTTATATATATCATACTCTTACAACTACCTTGAAAAAGAGAAAATGTAGCTTAGTGATTGAATGTCACTTGTTCCACCACCACTGGATAAAAATAAAAACCCCAAACCCTAGGCATTTTCATTTTAGCATCTGGAAAACATGTGCATTAGGATGTTTTGACATATTCCAGAAATGATAAACAAACACTGCCAAGTTCTTTCAGGGGCCTACAGTAAAAGCCAGCAAAGACAAAAAAACAATGACAAAAAAAAAAAAAAAAAAAAAAAAAAAAAAAAAAAAAAAAAAAAAAAGCCCTGGTTCATATCCCAACTATCCCAGGCTTTGAATATTTAATAGTAAGCAAAACTGTTTCTCTACATCTATACCCTTTGTACAGTAACAAACTCCAGTAACAATCTGTCCTGTTTTGTCAGATGTATTTCTAAAACATGAATTAGATTACAACAACTCAAAGTTTAAAACTAAAGCTACAATGCACACAAAACAGAGAGCTCAATGTGCTCCACTCTGCCTTCCACTCTGGCCCTCTGTACTTGGAAAGAGGTCTATGTGAGAAAAAAGGGCCTTAGCTCTGCCTAGAGATATTTTGCAAGGGAATGATAAGCCTTGGGATTTGCTTTTCTCTTTTTAAAATGCTACTTTAAACTTCAAGGGTTTTTTTTTTTCTTCTTCTACGAGCAGTTTGTTTGGTCATGGTTTCATTTCGTCCTCCCTAAAACAGTAGAATTACAGTTTCCTGAAACTCTTCTGGAATAAAGGCAAGAGCCAACTAGAAAAACATCATTGTAAGCTTTTGCTATCTCACTGTTAAAAACAGAGCTGCTATGTTGTTGTGGTTGGGCTTTTTAAAATGTTCTCTTCAAGACAATGTCTGATATGTGCAGGAAGAACTTTAGTGACACACAGCTAAATCTGTTCAGGCAGCAGCAACTAGGGAGACCTGGAGCATTCAATTGAAGTACTGGCAGTGGTGGTGGTAGTGATGTTGCTGACATAGTTACAGTTGCTAGCCCCTGGCTGCTCCATTTCTATGTATTCCATGCCATACAAACCATGTAGTGAACAAGTTTTATTACATGCACATTGCTATGATACTTAAATGCTGTAGAAAAAGAGGGAGCACAGTAAACATGGTACATAGCCATGAGTTAGAAGAAGTTCAGCTGTTCAGCTCTCAAAAGGAAAAGGCAGCTGTACTAACCACCTCTTGCATGGACTGTGAGAGTACATTAGCTTCGGGACTGCCATCTTCACTTTAGAGAGTCACAGATACTGGGGAGAATAAAATAATATTGGAGGTTCTCTATGGAGAGACGCCAACATCATCATCACACACTGCAAAAGGTAGACTGGGCAGCTGCTGTGGTGGCCACTCCCCTTAATTGCACAGATCCAGCTTTGCTTCCAACTCACACCAAGAACAGAAAGAAGTACAATTATGAGCAAAGCTTCGTCTATTTCCTTGAGCACTTTAGATATCTAGTATCAATAAAGGTATGACAGTTACACAGCAGATGCATCATCTACATCTTTAAACATGCCATATCTCATCCATGTTGGATTTAGAGTAGAATAAAACATTATTCCAGTGGAAATAGATATTGGAATAAACAAAACCTGGTATAAACACTACCTATATGTCAACTATATTTAACTACAGCACTCTGTCACTCCCTGTCACTGAGGGCATCCCTGTAATAGCCCAACCCTACAGCATGCCAGACGAGCCTTGGCATAGGCCCAGTCTTACAGATCTACATTTCTTGCCTGACTGAAATTGAATGTGCGTTTGTATCAAGAGGATGAAGAGGACCTAACAAGCAAGGTTAAATGACTGCAGTGTTCACATACATAACTAAAGACTCAGTCAATCCAGTACGAAGTGGTAATACAACAATTTCTAAATACTGGCAGCAAGGTGCTGGCAATGCCTGCTGCCAGCAGCTGCCTGCAGCCATCCCATAAGGACCAGCTGAACCCCACGGCTCCTCTTGCAGAAGATGGAAAATTTGTAATTAAGCAAGGTAACCACAGGGCCTCCACCTTGCTACGCTCTTGGAACACAGGTATGGTCTTGTTGCAATATGTCATTTCTATGTCACAATAATGGGCTCATGATATTTCCATTCTTTTCAACAGCAGTTGGTCATAGACTGTGTTAAGTGGTCTCATGATGTGTTAAGTGGCCTTGTGGCTATGCCAGTAAGTGGATACATGTAGAAATTTTTGTGCAATTCACTTCAGAAAAAGTAAATTGCGTTTTGCACCCAGAAACATTAGTCCAAACAATCCAAGAAGACAAATGTCCTCTTTTCATCACCAACTATAGTTGCCAGACAAGGAGGGAAAAAAAATTAAATTGTTTTAAAAAGTGATGCCATGAGAAAGTGATCAAAAAACAAAGCAAACAAATGAACACAAAACCCAAACAAACAAACAAACAAAACCCAAACACAACAACAAACAAATAAACGAAAAAACCCACAAGTATCAACCCAAACTTGAGAGCAGTGGTCTAGCTCTGGCAATAGTTATCTTCCACTTTTCAGACTCAGCTCTAAAAATTTACTTTACAAACACATATGTGTGTTGAAAATGCCTCATCTCAGTAGGCAGTTATCTTGTGCAGTTATTCACAGGTAGTTTTTTATAGCAACGTTTATTCTATTGCCCTTAGCCTGAAAAAAAAAAAAATAGAGAGACCATATCCACCCAAGTAGGCTATAAACCATGGTGACCAACTTTACAGCTTTTAAATCCTATTAGGCTCCCTTACACATTTAAAGGCCCTCTATGGAATTTATCCCCAGAAGTACACTTGTGCACTGCACAGAAGACATAAGGAGAAGCATTTGGTTCTTCAGTCACATTGCAAGTTCCCTGCACGTCAGTTTAGCAATGTAAGATCAAAATCCTAGTATTTTAGCAATTGTAAGTTTAGGAACAGTACTGACCAATAGCAATTGAAAACATGTGAACACCACAATGATCTGATGCTTTCATAGGGCCTCCTTAGACATTCTGAATACTCCAAATGCAGTAAATGTGACTTTAAAACAATGAGTTGAAGACCTTTTCTAAAGAAAACTAAATTGCCCAGATATTACTGGGGATAGGAGGGGAAAAGGAAGTTTCCATGAAAGAAGTCTCATGGTATCTCACTAAAGATAGCAGAGCTGAGCTTAATAAATGATCTTCATCTTAAGTTCTTCTTTTGAGAGCTAATAATTCCACAACTAATACAAGAATAACCCAGTTCACCTTTGAATTCAGTAGTTCCAATATGCATGTATGCACCTTATTAAGTACAAGTCCTGGTTTAATTATGCCCAGTTGGATCTTATTTAGTTTTAATGCTTGACAAGAAACCTTTTTCCAATGGGTGTACTTTTATAGCAGATGATCCTTTTTGTACTTTCTAAACATTCTGCATCCCTGAAGTAAATGTAAATCACACAACCCTAAATTGCAGAAAGTAACAAAAAGTCAGCAATGGGATAAACACACAAGAGAGTAGAAATTAAATCTAGTCAGTTCTATGCCACAAATGTAAATAGGCAGTGATTATCCAAATAAGTGCAAGTAAATGCTTTCTGTCATTGGTATCACGCTACAGTTATCATAGATACTGTTACTGGAATTATATTGCACATAACAGAATTCATATGCATAGGCATACTTATCATTTCCTGATGAAACTCCCAAAGATGGCAAATTACATGGGATTGTAACACATCAACAACTCAGAAATGAGTGTGTTAAGTTCACATACCAATTAAACTGTAAGGCTAGAAAACTTGCTAACAGAAGATGTAGTTTTAAAAGCGGATCCTAACCACCTTGCAATGCTCCAATTTTTGCAGGCAGTGTTGCTGGGGAAAAGAGACAGTTTTTCAGGGTTACCTGGGATGGATTCTTAACTACAGACAAGCCCCTTGACAATACGCACTTTAGTATCACTAATGAACTTGGAAAGTTCACTCAGGAAAAGGTAATGTATAGCAACATCACTGCAAACCTCCTTCCAAGAGAAGTCACAGATTGAGGGATAAAATTGTCCTGACATGCCTGAATGAGCTTCCAAGTAGCCAGGGCTCCATGCAGAATTCACTTTGTTGCTGAGGTTGTCACAAGTTTAGTCTGAATTACTACATTTCCACAGCAGCAAGAGGCCACTTACCACTTGACATAAGACACTGAAGTCTATTTACAACCACAAAGAATTATACTGAAATTCCTTTAATTATTATTTTGACATAAGTGGTTTTCTTGTCTTTGAGTAAGAGGAGTAGGTGTTCTGCAGACTCCTTTGGAGGTGTATAGCTAGCTGTACAAGGCAATGCATCAACAGAATGCTACAAAGGAGTAACAGAATTCCACATAGAAACAAAAAGTTTGGTATGCCAAAGAAATCATTAGCACAATGGCAAGAGTCAGGGCAATAGGTTATTGTATCGCAATCCCAGGAAGGAGATTTTTACTAAGGACTATAATTTATCACACGAAGTCACAGTAAGAAATAATGCCAAGAAACTTTGCTAAAGACCTTGAAATTGCAAGTAAAGCATGACTCCTTAACATAAAATGTAACTAACAAATTGCCAGAAAAGCCTATCAATAGTTTTCAAATAATGCTGGTTGATAAATTAACTTCAGACAAAAACTGTGGGATTTAATTTAGTGCGGGAATTATTTACTTAAGTCCTTTTTTGTCTAGATAAATCAGCCTTTTCAGAATGATTTTCCTTAGCTTAAAACATGTGTAAAACAACATGTAAAATTTCCTTGTAATCTGCAGCTTTGATCAAAGATGAGGCAGTGGGTCTGCTACCGAGGTGGTATGCCTTTAAATCTCTGGTGCTGATG
>VWYK01038304.1:0-13260 GCA_013399775.1 Semnornis frantzii | reverse complement strand
AAATAATATATGTTATATTGTGATAACTTTCCTATTTCATACATTTTGTCTTTTGTAAATGTTGTATCTAAAGACTATTTTTAATTTTAAAAATGTTTCTAAATAATAATTTTAGAATTATTATTTCACTTAACCTCTGTGTCTGTCCTAATCTCGTGTTCCCATCACCTTTCACTTTTCCCTCCCTCTCCAGCCTCAACTTTTTCCTGCTTTTCTGTGTCTCACATCTCACTCCTTCCCTTTCCAGTCCCTCTATTTTCCCCTGGAAATGCTGTGTTTTCCTTCCCCATCAGACATAATCCACTGCCATTACCATCTGCCAAACTGAGCGTTCCCACGTGCTGCTGTCTGGAACTGACATGGGAGATCCAAGATATTTTCTTTGATTGTCTCCCTAATTTGCAGCAGCATTCCTTATCTGAGGCAGCTCTAATAACTCTTCCATTCCGCATTGAAATTTTGTTTGTTTGTTTGTTTCTTTTTTTTCCACAGTGGTAGTTATGCAGGCAAGCTCTCTTTTGCACAGAAATAGATGCACAGTTAACACAAGATGTTTAAGATCAGTCTTTGGGTTGTCATTAGAGACACGACAGCTTCAGAGTCTGGCTCTAAATGAGAACAAAAGGAGCACTAACTTTTAAAGCAGTATCTTGCTACGGGAGGGAAATATTCTTAGAGCTGCTATGTATTTACCATATATGCATTTAGGAGTGCAGCAGCAGCAGTAGTGCATTCATTTCTGTGCACATCTAAGAGAAGGGGGGTCAGACATTGCCAGCTTTAAATGCCTTTACCTGTTTAATGTGTAAAGCAACTTGGAATACCCTTAACATCCAATATTGTAAAAAAAGCAGAAACCAGGTAACTGAAATTTCCAAGTGATTCAGAAATAATTTCAACATTAGTGCTGTTGCAGCAAGGGCCACAGAGATGATCCAAGGGCTGGAGCACCTCTGCTATTAGAATAGGCTGTGGGAGCTGCGGGTGTTCAGCCTGGAGAAGAGAAGACTCTGGGGTGACCCTAGATCTACCTTCCAATACCTGAAGGAAGCCTACAGAAAGGCTGCAGAGGGACTTTTCATGAGGGTGCCTAGAGACAGGACAAGGGGGAATGGTTTGAAGCTCAGAGGGAGCAGGGTTAGACTGGATCTTAGGAAGAAGTTCCTCAGTACAAGGGCAGTGAGACTTTGTAATAGGTTGCCCAAGGAGGCTGTGGATGTCTCCTCCCCGGGGGTGTTCAAGGCCAGGCTGGATGATGCCCTCAGCAGCCATATCTACTTGAGAGACATCCCTGCCCATGGCGGGGAAGTTGGAGTAGATGATCTCTGAAGTCCCTTCCAACCTAGGCCATTTTTTCATACTATAATTTCAGCCCTTATATCCTGCAACATTGAGCGAGTTTTTTTTGCAACATGCTTAGAATATAGTAGTTTGGATGATTTTGGACCACAGAATCACAGAATGTCAGGGGCTGGAAGGGACCTCGAAAGCTCATCCAGACCAACTCCCTGCCACCTGGACCAGATCACACAGAAATGTGTCCAGGCAGATTTTGAATATCTGCAGAGAGGGAGGCTCCACAACTCCCCTGGGCAGCCTGTTCCAGTGTTCTGTCACCCTCATAAGGTAAAAATTCCTCCTCATGTTTAAATTAAACTTCCTATGCCTCATCTTCCACCCACTGCCCCTTGTCCTGTCATCGGGCATCACTAAGAAGAGCCTGGCTCCAGCTTCCTGGCACACAGAGGAGGAAGAGATAGATGAGGTCTTGTGGGAATCTTATGACCCTACCCCACTCAAGAAGTGGTGATGGCTGGAGTGCAGCTCCCAGTATTTATCTGAGCTGGAAATTCAAGCTGTGCATTCCCTCCTCTGCCCCCTGCACACAGTCTGCCACACGTGCCCTAGCTACCAGCACCTGAGAATGAACATCCCAACCTGAGTGCCATACTGTTTGGA
This sequence comes from Semnornis frantzii, assembly GCA_013399775.1. NCBI lineage: Eukaryota > Metazoa > Chordata > Aves > Piciformes > Ramphastidae > Semnornis > Semnornis frantzii. The sequence goes on along the minus strand of VWYK01038304.1, from coordinate 11,301 downwards.
CACTGTGTCCTTGGGCAGGTGTCACTGCAGTGATGATACCTGGGCAGCGTGCTGAGCTTTCTTTAGTTCCATTTAATTTTTGCTAGAGCTTGACATGTTGCCAAAGTACAATCAGTGCAGTGACATCTGCCTGAGCCCCAGCTTCGCGGGTCTTGTCTAGCTCTAGGTCTTATTCCCAGCCTTCATTTAACTAACTAATATGCATATTTAATGATGTGCACATGGTTTCTTCATCTTGGGATGCAGTATCATGTCTGGCTGGAAGGCTTTCAAGTTGTTATTGCCTTGTTTCTGTTCCGGCCGCAGTCCAAGACTCTCTGTTGCTGAACATTAACTTTCCTCTGGCCCCAGTCTCTGAGTAAAGCCATTAATATTTTTATTTACAAGTGTAAATGAAACGTTTCTAGAAGAAATAAAATAACAGATTAAAGCTGTCATATTCTATAACCTTCTTCATGTCAGATACTTATTTTCCCTTTCCTTTAAGCACCAATTATTCTGTCTGGAAGGTGAGAATGGATTTTGCCTTGTCGTTAATGTTATTTTTTTTTAAAGTCTTTCCTATTAAATCAGGTATTAGATCCAGCAGATATATATTGTTGTGTGGAATTTTCCAGATTCCCTTTTTTCCTTCTCCCTTGATAATTGCTACAGCAGCTGAGTTTGTGGGAATAGTCTCCCTCAAGTGCTCATAAAAATACAGACACTGCCTGCTTGCTTTGCTGACTCTCTTTTATTCTTCAATAATGATTTCTTTTCATTTAACATCCTAATGAAAACTAATATAGGAGATAAAACTTTAAATTGGAATAAAAATGCTCTTCTACCATGACTGATACTGACCTGACCAATTAAATGCAATAAGAATTTAAAATGTATGTGTTTTTTAATAGTACATTTAATAAGTGAAGAATACATCTTGTCTGTTAAGTATACAAGGATTCATTTAGTTATTGGATTAAGTCTTTAACTTTATGGAGTCCAATTACCAGCATGGAGAGAGAGGCTGTATGATCACCAAAAAAAAGAAAAGAAAAAGTTGCAAATATTGTTTTCTTTGCCCATTTTCCTTTTAATAATGACAACTCCAATCAAAAAAGTATTTGTCAATTCAAAACATTGAGTTATCCCCTTCTGTTAAAACTTTCTGGTAGTGTACATTAGGAAAGTATTTTCTATGACATCCAAACCCATGCAAAAAAAGAGGTTATTTGGTAGGGTTGATAGAGTTTGAGCATGTGGTTTGAATAACACTTGGTAGCAGAAGCTTCAGTTTGCTTTCTGGGATCACAGGATGTTAGGGATTGGAATGAACCTCTACAGATCATCCAGGCCAACCCCCTGCCACAGCAGGATCACCCAGTGCAGATCACACAGGAACACATCCACGTGGGGTTTGAAAGTCTCCAGAGAAGGAGACTTCACAACCTCTCTGGGCAGCCTGCTCCAGGGTTCTGGCACCCTCACAGGAAAAAAATGTTCTTTTTTGTTCCCATGGGGCCTCCTCTGCCCTAGCTTGCACCCATTGCCCCTTGTCCTGTCATTGGACATCCCTAATCAGGGCCTGGCTCTGGCCTCCTGGCCGGGCCCTTCACATCTTTATAAACACAAATGAGGTCCCCCCTCAGGCTCCTCTGCTCCAAGCTAAAGAGCCCCAGCTCCCTTGGCCTCTCCTCAGCGGGGAGATGTTCCTCTGCCTTCAGCATCTTCGTGGCTCTGTGCTGGACTCTCTCAATCAGTTCCCTGAGGTTCTTCTTGAACTGAGTAGCCCAGAACTGGACACGATATCCAGATGCAGCCTCACCAGGGCAGAGTAGAGGGCAGGAGAACTCCCTCAACCTACTCAGTACACCTCTTCCCGAATCTCATTGGCAATTCATATCCTCATACAAAAGAAATGGTGATGTGGGACACCAGTCAGTCTTTGAACAAGAGATGGACTGGACAGCCAGCTCGATGGTATCTGAACTGTGATGCTCTAGAAAAAGCTGAAGACTGATTTTACACATTTAGGAAAATCATTGTGATTGACTTTGAGGTGCACATCTGGAAACCCCTGTTCTCCCTGCTGCTGTTCCAGCAGCTGCAAGTGCCAGATGTGCATAACACCTGGCTGCTTCTCTGGCTTGGAGCTCCAGACATGGCCAATTGCTTTCTTATGGCACTCTTGAGAGGCTGTGGCACAAATGCTGCCAAATATTTTCATTGCCCTACTCTCCCATAACACAGAAACAAGTTGCATTGGGATGGTAGGACGGACGTCAGGAGGGAGTGCTGGCAAGGAGCCTGCCAGTGGGAGAAGGGTTTTAAAAGGAGAAAAGAAGAGTTGTAGCAAGTAGGGATAGGTGAGACAGACCCTGGTCAGTTTTATGTTGCCTGCCAATCTGCCTAGAGACAAAACCATGCAGTGGCTGTGCTTCCCATTAGCATTTCCAGCAGCAAACTGTGACCTGACAAAAATACTGTGGTATAAGATGCAATTCGTGTGAGATGACTTCATTTGCCATTAGCAATAGACGCTGGGTTACTGAATGATGGTTCACAACCAGGACACTGAGGGAAGTCTCGGCCAAACCCACTGTGGCAAGCCCTGCTCTGTTACCTGGGTAATGTTGCAACAGGTGCAGGGAATGTAGTTGGCAAGGTTGGAGTTGAAACATCTGAAAAAAAAACAACAAACATTTACTAGGGGGAAGATTTACCCTTTGGTAATATCAGTAAGAGTTTAGCCATCATTTTCATAGGGCCAAGGGTTTCACTCTGATTTTTAAAGGCAATAGATATACTTTTTTTTAAAAGGATTTTTCCTGCAAGCAGACACACATTTTAAGTGCCTCCTCTCCAAATTTCCACTTAGATGGGCCAAAGGAATCCTGCCAAAAGGATGCCATGAAAACAAGCCAAACACAGCTCCAGCAAGGGCAAGGTAGTGCCAGTTCTGCCTGATGGATGTCTCTGCATATCAAAGTCAGATGCTCCAGAAGTGGAAGGACACAAGAGTAAGTGTGTTGCTGTGCTGCTATCTGTTTTCCAAGCCTTCCTGGGTTAATCCCATCAGTTGCACCAAGAGCAGACTGGAAACTGGCTTGCCACAAAACGCTCTGGGATTCATGCTTGAATATTTCAGTCTCTGGAGTAGGTGCTGAGTTTCATGGAGGGTAGAAACTGCCAAATGGACCAGATTGGTTATGTCCAGAGAATCCAGGTGGTATAATGCCTAACAGCAATTGTAGCCCCTCCAGGGACTACATCCTTGCCAAGACATGCTTGAGCTCAGGCATCTGCTGGGTAATCTGTGCCTTGGTTTTGCAGAGATTATCTTCCGCATCTTTATAACTCTGAACCAAACCCAGTGCTGTGCTGCTCCTCCTCCTAGCCTCAAATGCAATCACTGTTGCATGTTGGAGCCATGCTGCATATTTTTAGCTTCATACTTACTGTTCTCTTGTTAACAGTGTCCTTTATGATTGTGTAATATTACCTCTTATCCACCCTCGTGCAATGCTGCAGGAGACCTTATGGCACCCTCCCAGTACCTGAAAAAGGACCTATAAAAAAGATGGGGGGGTGGGAAGTTTACAAGGTGGTGTAGTGATAGGATGAGAGGAACTCAATTGAAGCTTGAGAAAGGCAGATTTAGGTTAGGCATTAGGAAGAAATTCTTTGAACAAGGGTGGTGAGATGCTGGAATAGGTTGCACAGGGAAGTTGTGGATGCTCCATCCATGGAGGTGTTCCAGGCCAAGTCGGACAAAGCCTTGGCAACCTGATCTAGTGGAAGGTGTCCCTGCCCATAGCAAAGGGGTTGGAACTAAATGATCTTTAAGGTCTCTTCTAAACCAAAGTATTTTATGAATCTATGAGTCTATGACTCACAAGAACTTTTGTTCTTTGGTCATGACCAAACCAAAAGGCAGGTCTCCTCCATAGTCCTGATATCCCTGTTTAGGGACATGCTGAGACACAATCATCTCCTGCACTTGGTGCTCACTTTCTTACCCAGCATGTTGGTGTTAGGTAATAGGTTGGACTTGATGGTTCCAAAAGTCTTTTCCAACCTGGTTAATTCTGTGATCCAGTGTGCAGACCTGGACACTGGAAAGTACTTCCAGACCAGCTTGAATGGGCACTGCTGCTGCTTGAATTCTATCACACTCACCTCTAGTCTTGATTTCACCTGCATTCACAAGAAATAAAAGCCTCTTTTGGTGAGACCAGCCCTCAAACTTTTCCTCTCCTTCTCATGGGCAGTCACCTAGAAGAGTGTTTAGTGGACTTCTGAGTCGCTCAAGGGTCGTAACGTACTTAACCCTGCTGCGGTTAAGATCTGAGCACTGAGTATTGTTCATCCTTCCTGACATCTGGGAGGTAATCAACCCCCAGAAAAGTGCTGTTCTTTTCACTTTTTGCAGCCTCCAGATGCAGCTGGACACTTATGCAGTGCCACTTTGAAATCTGGGGCTACTGACATTTAAACAGCTCCCAAAGTGTTACAGCCACAGCCCAAAAAGAGTGGGAGGAAGCCTCTAAAACCAGTATGGTTTGGTAATCATTACAATATTAAGTTGGGCATTAAGACCATTTTATTCTAGGGTTTCTGCACTGCAACATCAATCCCCTCAGTACCAATAGATCCTTGTCATACTCTACAGGATAGTTTTATTATTTAGGCTGGGGCTGTGCAATGCCATCTGCAAGGATTTAAGAAGACAAATGGCACCTCAGCCAATAAATAGATATTTTCTCGCAAGGTGGAAACAAAATGTGTGCGGGGCTTGAAATGAGGACAGGAGTGGCAAGGTACACTGAGAGTGTTCAATTCCTGCAGACAGATTTGCTAGCTCCCCCTGCACCTTGTTCCAAAAAGGCAATGCTGTCCCACCAGTAGGTTTTTTTGGGGGGTCTGCTCATGCTGACTACATGAGAGTGGAAAGATGGCAGTTGGAATTTTTTCTTTTAATCTGTGGCAAGATTGTCTAAAAAGAATTAGCAAAGGAGTACCTGATGGCTGCTGATGTATGTGAGTGCCTGGTTATAAATTGCATGAACTATACTATAAGCTCATCATCTTCTTGCTTATGTTCTTGAGAGCAAAGGCTTCACCTTTTTTTTCACATCATGTTTCCATGTTTTACAAACAAGAAACTTTTTTTTTCATTTCCCCCCACCAGTAATTCCCATCTTGACCTTCTGCTGTACTTGGAGCACTGATCTCTCTTGCTGCTCCAACACACAAGTGAAGTTGGCTGGGTAAGTGGGATATGGCTCCTGTGCCTTTAAGGGGTGGTCTCCCATCCTTGGCCCACCTCCTGTGTATGATTATATAAGCCAGGTCTTGGAGCAGGTCTCCTTAGTATGCTAGGAGGTTCTGGGAGCAGTAGGATGTCTCAATGGGAGGTCCAAGCAGTTGGTGAGTGTGCTTTGGGGGGCTGCAAGTGGGGTGAGGCCACTGTCTGAGTAGTGCCTGAAGCCCTGTGGGTTTTCCCACCACATCTTTGTGGCCTTTCGGGCCCGGTGGGCTTTCCCGCCCTGTCCTTGTGGCCCTTCGGGCCCGGTGGGCTTTCCCGCCGCGTCCTTGTGGCCCTTCGGGCCCGGTGGGCTTTCCCGCCGCGTCCTTGTGGCCCTTCGGGCCCGGTGGGCTTTCCCGCCGCGTCCTTGTGGCCCTTCGGGCCCGGTGGGCTTTCCCGCCGCGTCCTTGTGGCCCTTCGGGCCCGGTGGGCTTTCCCGCCGCGTCCTTGTGGCCCTTCGGGCCCGGTGGGCTTTCCCGCCGCGTCCTTGTGGCCCTTCGGGCCCGGTGGGCTTTCCCGCCGCGTCCTTGTGGCCCTTCGGGCCCGGTGGGCTTTCCCGCCGCGTCCTTGTGGCCCTTCGGGCCCGGTGGGCTTTCCCGCCGCGTCCTTGTGGCCCTTCGGGCCCGGTGGGCTTTCCCGCCGCGTCCTTGTGGCCCTTCGGGCCCGGTGGGCTTTCCCGCCGCGTCCTTGTGGCCCTTCGGGCCCGGTGGGCTTTCCCGCCGCGTCCTTGTGGCCNGGTGGGCTTTCCCGCCGCGTCCTTGTGGCCCTTCGGGCCCGGTGGGCTTTCCCGCCGCGTCCTTGTGGCCCTTCGGGCCCGGTGGGCTTTCCCGCCGCGTCCTTGTGGCCCTTCGGGCCAAGCTGGGCTGACCTGACCCTTTTGGCTGCAGTGCTTTCTGTGTTTGTATTTCATGTTCACCTCCCTCTGCTCTGCCCAAGATTGAGGTTTGTGTATGGGCACAGGGCAGGTTTCAGGAGCACACTGCTGTGGACAGCCTACCAGTTGTTGAGCATGTGGTGGCCAAGGGATGGTCACCTACTGGGTGTATTTAAAAAAAAACAAAACACCAAAATCCCTGCATGTTTACCACCACGTGCCTTGGCTCTTCTCTGGTTGAAGCTCTGGATTTACTGGGAATGTAGGCTTCTGATCGAAACAACCACTGACTCCTAATTGCTTAATAGGTGACATCTGCTTAACCCATGGTCTGTGTGGCAGCCATTTCCCTGTGCAGTTTTATTTATAGTGTTTGTTTCAAAGATTGATGGCAGCTGACAGGAGGTTCTGAAACAATTGATAAAGGCAACTGACATTTTGTCAGCTATCTGGGTGACAGGAATGTATTGCTTGCATTTAAGCTGGTTTGTGTGAATAAATCATTGTTGATGCCAAAATTCACCTTTGGCCCCTTCCACCCAGCTCTTGAAAAGTGGCTGCAAAGGTGTTTGCTTAAGCAGTGAGGAACTTGCTGTAGAAGAGCAGGTGCTTACCCTAAGTAACATTTTCCTTAGCTACACTATTTAAATATTTAAAAGATTGTTGAAAGAGTTGAATTCTGTTCATGGTAGAGTTGAGAACCAAAGTGTTATTCACCCCTTTGAATGCTCTGTAGAAAAAAAAAAAAAAATGTGTTGAAGACCTGTGGGGCAGCTTTTGATATGGATGAGAAGGGAGGCTCTGTGTAATCTTAGGGTTTTTTCAGTCCTTTTCTTTTGAAAAGACACCAACAGGCCTTGAAAGGACTGGAGTCTTGTACCTGCCAAGGCTTTCCACCTGTCTGTGATTCTCCAGGTGATGCATGCTCCAATCCAACAAGCAATCAGCTCCATAAGCTTTGATCTCTCTGTTTCTTCACTGCACCTCTTAGCATAAACACCTGAATGGCAGAATTCTGATGTACACACACATCCTGCAGGCAAACTCCACCAGGGGTGTGCCTTCTGGGGGCCTGTAGAAACCAGGATGAGTCTCTTTAGAATTCAGAAGACCTGCTCTACCCTTCAGAGGGCAGCCAGCTGCTCTTACAAATGTGCTGTCTGCAGGGCTTCAAATTGTCACTGGTACCCAGAAAAGGCAACAGCTGGGCCAAAGGGTGCAAGCTGCTGGAAAGGAGCTCTCCAGAGAAGGACCTTGGAGTGCTGGTGGACAGCAGATTCACTATGAGCCATCCATGCGCTCTCACTGCCAAAAAGGCCAGTGGTGCTCTCAGGTGTGATGAGAGCATGTCCAGCAGGTTGAGGGAGGTTCTCCTCCTCTATTCTGCCTTGGTAAGCCAACATCTAGAGTATTGCATCCAGATTTAGGTTCCCCAGTTGAGGAAAGACAGGGAACTACTGGAGAGAGTCCAGCAGAGGGAAACAAAGAGGCTGAGGGGACCAGAACATGAGGAAAGGTCAAGAAACCATCTACTCTTTAGCCTGGAGAAGAGCAGACTGAGTGGGGATTTTATCAGTGCTTGTAAATATCCAAAGGGTGGAAGGCAGGAGAATGGGGCTGTGCTCTTTTCAGTGGTGGTCTGTGATAGGATAAGGGGCAGCAGGTGCAAACTCGAGCACACCAGGGTCCAGTTCAGCTTAATGAAAAACTGCTTCGAGGGTGGTGGAGCACTGGAGCAGGCTGTCCAGAGAGGTTGTGGAGTCTCCTTCTCTGGAGATCTTCAACACCCAGCTGGATGTGTTCCTGTGCAGCCCAGTCTAGGTGAACCTGCTCTAGCAGAGGTGTTGGATCACCCCTCTGGTGATCACCAGAGGTCCCTTCCAACCCCTACCGTTCTGTGATAGGCTTGATGGACTGTTTCCCACTTGTCCCTCTACAGCTCTATGTTTCCTTAAGACACTGAGGACATGATTGAAAGTAATGGGACACAGCTGAGGCCTTTATCAAAGCAGTCAAAGGAGGAACATGAGGAGTCTTTTCCAAGACTTGACAAGTTAGTTGCATGTGTTGGAGTTTTTTATGTGATAGCAGGGTCAGTGTTGCTGTAATTGCCTGTACATATGCTGACAGTGTCAGTGAACCCAGATGCTCCTCAGGTTATTATGGTGTTGGTCTGCCTTCATCCCCTGGCATGTATTTTTCACTTCTTGGTGCTCTTCCTTCCATCTGAACCTGAAGTTGCGAGGCAGTACCTCTCAGAAATGTAAATACAGAAAGAGACTGGATCAGTTTTGATTCCTCAAGATAGGTTTTTGGGTAGGCTGCACAAGGGGAGACTAAGTTGGGAGGTCGTACCCAAACACAGGACAATTTGTCACTAGGATGTGCTTAAAAGAACTCTAGGTGCTAATGGAGCAGCAACAGAGCAATATAAACAGGGATGAGGAAGAAGAGAAACTTCGTTGTGAGGTGCAATACAACTGATTGGCTATTTCCATTGCCCATTGCAGGGTTGCATGGTATCACTTTGAAAGGCTTGGAAATGCATTTATTCCAGATGAGGAAGTTTTCTTAATTCATAAGGTCTCTACATCATGCTTAATAGATCTGGACATGGGTGTCAGTAGAAGGCTGTTTTTGCAGAATGTGTTTTATGAATTATTATTTTTATTTTCTGTCTGTCTCCCCCAAACTCCACAGCTTTCCATGACTGGCATTTTTGCAGAGCTGCAGGACAAAGCCCCATCTGTGTCTCCCTGTGCAGCAGCACGTGGAGTCTGTTTATTGGCATTTAGGCTTTGCCCATTGGCACTAATATGCACCATGTCAGGCTCCATCAGGCTGTGTTACATCACATGACTTGAAGGGACTTGACATGACCTGACATAGCACAATGTATGTGTCTCCTTACATCACAAACTAACAGAAATGGATCTTAATAAGGGCTAAGAATGTACCAAACACAGGAACTTTATTGCTGCCTCTGATCAGAGCTACAGGCAGCATGTGTTGGGTTTCTGGCATGTGGTTAATTGTGAGTTTTTCCCACCTTGCTATTTGTAGCCTTGTGTAACTACAGATCTGCTGCTAGGTCAAAGACCACATTTTATCATTCCCTTCTGTAAGTGTGTTGAGAATCCAATAATGTAGCAGTTCAGGCACTTTGCTACCCTAAGTGATTCAGTTTATCATCCTGGCCCATAACGTTCTGATTTTCTTCTTCCCTGATCTCTTAATTTGTTGCACTAGAAAAAATCGTTGCATTTGCCATGGCTTTTAACTTCTGTTTTCCAAGTTTCTCTTTGCAACTCCAATGCTATCCTTTATTTGCTCTGCCATCTTCTTATAACCTACCCACTGTTCAACACATGATGAAAAAAGTTGCTTGGGTGTGTTTGAGTGCCCTCTTCTGAAACTCCTTCAGTAACTCCATTCTGATTTCTGTAGTTTTAATGAATGCTTGCACAAGCACTGTTTTCAAAAGTGAAGGCCTTCAAGCTATGCCAACATCTCTCAGATATTTTTTCCATTGCTTTTGTGAAAGAAAATACAACCAAGATGTGATTTCATAAAGGGTATTTGGAGAAAGGGAAAAAAAGAAAATAGTGTCCTTCACCTCTGTAAATGAGGCAGGAATGAATCACAGAATATTTGGAGTTGGAAGAGACTTCTAGAGATCGAGTCCAACTCCTGTGCTGAAGCAGCATCACCCAGGACACTCCACACAGCCAGGTTTTGAAAGTCTTCGGAGATGGCTCCACAAGCTCTCTGGGCAACCTGCTCCAGGGCTCCAGCACCCTCACCATAGAGAAATTTTTCTTTTTGTTGAGGTGGAACCTCCTGTGTACCTTGTACCTGTTGTTCCTTCTGCTACTGGGCATCACTGAAAAGATCCTGGTACCTTCACCTGACACTCACCCCTCAGATATTTATGGACATTGATCAGATCCTCTCTCAGCCTTCTCTTCTCCAGGCTAAACAGCCCCAGGGCTCTCAATCTTTCTTCATAGCAAAGATTCCCCTCAGTCATCTTCACAGCTCTCCTTTGGGCTCTCTTTAGCAGATCCCTGTCTCTCTTGAATTAGGGAGCCCAAAGCTGGATACAGTGTTCCAGGTGTGATCTCAGCAGGGCAGAGCAGAGGGAGGAGAATCTGGTTAGACCTGCTGGACACGCTTTTCCTGATGCACTTCAGGATGCTGTTGATCCTTTTGGCCAAAAGGCCAAGGGAGTAGATATTGTCTCTGAAGGCAGAGTTGGAATTGATGCTGAAGGCCCCTTTGTCTTTTTCAGCTAGAGCTGTCTGCTGGTGTGTCACACTTGAACTACTGCACGCATCAGAGGCTGGGGTGAATTAGAAAGATAAAAGGGACATGAAATATTCTAGAGGTCCTCAAGGCTGTTCATGGAGCCAGCAAGTGAGAGTTGCAGCACCTCCCTGAATGCCATACAGACTGAATTCAGCTGGCTTTTGCAAGTAAAAGATTTTGCTAACCCAGGGCAGTTTATACAAAGCCTGCTCCCAACCTGAATGTACACCTACCCTCTTGTATGGCTGCAAAGTGTGTTGGTGAGAGGTTCTATTTCTGTGCACTTGTCTTGGTAAAACCTAAGACCCTCCTAATACTTGAAAATGAGGGAGGCATTGAGACTCGTCTTGGTTGCCCAAGGACAGGCTGTGATCGGTGCTGGGTGACACAGCATGGTAGGCCCAGCACTGCTCTGGAATGTGACTAGGCAGCCACAAGCTACAGAGGATGCAGATTCAAAGGCTTTTATTTATTTTCTAGTTTGGGAGGCTTTAATATATAGAATCATAGACTTGTCAGGGCTGGAAGAGATCTCATGGGTCATCCAGTACCAACCCCACTGCCTTGGGCAAGGACACCTCACACCAGGTCAAGTTGCTCAGAGCCACATCCAGCCTGCCCATCAAGACCTCCAGGGATGAGACTTCCACTATCTCCCTAGGTAACCTGTTCCAGTGTCTCACCACCCTCATGGTGAAGAATTTCTTCCTAATATCCAATATGAATCTACCCATGTCTAGTTTTGCTCATATCACTACCTGACATCCTAAAAAGTCCCTCCCCAGTTTTCTTGCAGGCCCCTGTCAGATACAGGAAGGCCACAATATGGTCT
>VWYK01038300.1:74045-89622 GCA_013399775.1 Semnornis frantzii | reverse complement strand
CAGCCTGGATGTGTTCCAGTGATCTGGTATAGGTGATCCTGCTCTGGCAGGGGTGGTTTGATTGGATGATCTTTCAAAGTCCTTTCCAGCCCCTAACATTCTTTGATTCTGAGTCTGTGATTCTCTAGGAGAATACTTTGGGAAACAGTGTCAGAAGCTTTACTAAAGTCAAGGTAGACAACACTCACAGCCTTTCCCTCATCCACTAAGATGGTCATCTTGTCATAAAAGGAGATCAACTTTGTCAAGCAGGATGTGCCTTTCACAAACCCATGTTGGCTGGGCCTGATCACCTACTCGTCCTGTATATGGCCACAGATGGTACTCGGTGTGATCTGCTCCTTGACTTTCCCCAGCAGACTGTGTCAGACTGTGGTGGTTTGAACCTGACTGGGCACCAAATGCCCACCAAAACCACTCTTTAACTCCCCTTCTTAAATGGATAGGGGAGAGGGGAAAACATAGCAAAAGCCAGTGTAAGATAGAAGCAATTTAATAATAACAATAAGCAGAGGTGGTGTTACAATAGATGGAGGTGTTAGTCTCTACTTCCCATCAGCAGGATGATGTTCAGTCTTGGAGAAGCAGGGATCTCCATGTTTGGTGGTTACTTTTGCAGGACAGACATCGTGGATGAATCCCAAAATGCGCTTCTTTGATTTCATTCTTATATCTGAGGTGACATCATGGGCATGGAATATCCCTTTGGCCAGGTTGAGTCAGCTGACTCAGCTGTGTCCTCTCAGCATATTCTTGGGGCAGGGAGATGTTGGAAAAGCCCAACCTGAGTGCTCAGCTCAGCAGTAGGCAAAACACTGCTATGTTATCAACGCCCAGCTACAGCATTGCAAAACACAGCATTAGAAAGATGCTTTGAGGAGAATTAACCCCAGCTCAACCCAAACCCACTACAATCTAATATTGTGCACCCATGTCTACCATTGCCTTATACTGGCAAAGCTGGGCTTTGACCTTTCTAATTTTTACCCTGCACAGCCTGACAAAATCTTTGTAGTTTTTCTGAATGACTTGCCCCTTTTTCCATAGACCATAGACTTTCCTTTTCTTCCTGCATTCCAGCCAAAGCTCTCTGCTTAGCCAAGTCATCTTTCTTCCCCGTTAACTTATCTTGCAGCGCACTGGAACAGCTTGCTCCATTGTTTTAAAGATTTCCCTCTTGAACAAGGGTTCTTGAACAAACCTTCCTGGGCTCTTTTGCCCTTCAAGACTGCCTCCCAAGGGATTCTCTCAATCAACCAACCCCCTATACAAGTTAAAGTCTGCCCTTCAGAAGTCTAAAGGTGCTGGTCTACTGATCCCACTCCTTAGTTCCCCAAGAATTGAGAATTCTACCAATTTATGGTCACTATGCCCAAGATGGCCTTCCAACCTTCACATCACACAGAAGTCCTTCTCTTTTTGCAAAACACAGGTTTATCAGGGAGTCTTTCCTAGCTGGCTTATTCACCAGCTATGACAGGAATTTGTCTTCCACACACTCTAGGAACCCCCTAGACTATTTGTTCTCTGCTACTTGCATTTCCAGCAGATATCTGGTAAATTGAAGTCCCTTTCATGAACAAGTGGCATAAATGGTGAAACTTCTCCCAGCCACTTGTAGAGTATTTTGTCTGTCTCTTCATCCTGGTTCTGTGATTTCTAATAGACTCCCACCAGGATATCTGCCTTCTCAGTCTCCCCTTTGATTCTTACCCATAAACACTCAACCCTGTCATCTCCGTTATTATGCTCAAGATAAACAAAACCCTCCTTAACATACAAGGGTCCCCCCCCACCTCTCCTTCCTGGCCTATCCCTTCTGAAGATTTTACAGGCATCTAATGCAGCACTTCGTTCTGAAAAATCATCCCAGCAAGTTTCTGTGATGGCAATTGCATCACAGCTCTCCATCTCTCTTCCAGCTTCTTTTTATTGCCCATGCTGCGTGTGTTGCATTGTGTATACACACCTAGCTGGACACACAGATTAACACAGACAGAAGACACAAACTGTAACACTGGCCTCATCCTGTCTTCTTGTCTGACAGTTCAGGGAAAAGCTTCTGGAAATGCCATTGTGCAAAGTGGATCATTCCAGCAACTGAGCTGAGATGCTCTTTGCCCAGCAACCAACCAGGAATCTCAGTCCCCCAGCTGCTGGCATATGGACATACAAGCTCCTGAACCCACAGACCTCATGCAACTGTTAGTTTGTATGTCTCTCTTGTGCACAAACACACATCTGTGCAAGTGAGTCTCAGATGACCCCCAGACCCTACAACCTATCAGACCTGGGCTCTCTGGTCCCACCAGCAACCAGCTTCAGTCACTGGCACTACAGACACAGAGACCTCCAGTCCCTGGTCCCACTCCAGGGTCTATCACTGAGACACTCACACACACGGGCTCCTGCACACATGAAGAGCTCTCTTGTCCAGGAAAATGGCTAGAAATGGGTATTAATGAGAGACCAGGACAGACTGCACTGGTCACGCATGGGGCACAACCAGGCAAGTGCACTGATCAACCTCTGCTTGCATGTGACTGACATCTTTTCATAGAATCATAGAATTGACCAGATAGGAAGAGACCTCCAGGCTCATCCAGTCCAACCTATCACCCAGCCCTAGCCAAGCAACTAGGCCATGGCACTAAGTGTCTCATCCAGGCTTTTCTTGAACACCTCCAGGGATGGCGACTCCACCACCTCCCTGGGCAGCCCATTCCAATGCCAATCACTCTCTCTGTCAAGAACTTCCTCCTAATATCCAGCCTAGACCTCCCCTGGCACAACTTGAGACTGTGTCCCTTTGTTCTGCTGCTGGTTGCCTGGGAGAAGAGACTGACCTCCACCTGCCTACAAACTCCTTTTAGGTAGCTGTAGAGAGCAATGAGCCTCCTCTTCTCCAGGCTGCACACCCCCAGCTCCCTCAGCCTCTCCTCACAAGGCTGTGCTCCAGGCCCCTCACCAGCTTCATCTCCCCTTAATCTGCTGTTTCCCCACTTGCTCCTCTTTGCCTTGAACCTCTCTTTCTCCATCATTCCTAGAACATCCTATCCTGTGCAGTCTTGAAATGCACTTCCCCTGCCCTCCATAGGGATACCTAAACCCAAACCACAGCAGTGACTCCTCCATCTGTGCTGGCTCTTGGTGACAAGATGCCCCAAGCCCATAGGCTGCAACTGCCCACAGCAACCTTGGGTAGGGCAAGCTGAGACTCATATCTACAACAGGATCATTGAGGATCTCGCTCGGGCTCCTCCATGGTGGGGAATGAGCCTCTGTGTGGCTGGTTGCATTCCTTTGATGCTCCAGTAGCAGCTGTTTGGAGTATAATTAGCCCCATTCCATCCCTTGATCCAGGGAGCATCTCTGTTCATGGGAATCAATTTACCACATAACATGAAAACTATTAAATAATTTTCCTAAGTCTTCGTTGGAAGCTGTCTGATGTTTAGGTGTTTTTGACAACTTGCTCTATTTTTAGTTACTGAAATAGTGATTGAAAAAAAATCTAGATTTGAAAATACTTGTCTGAAGAAAGTGATTTAAATACTCATCTCCTAAAATGTTCTTTCTTGTTTAAGTAAATGTCTTTGTAAAAATGGTGCTCCAGAGGAAGTGTATTTCCTGTGATGTGAGTGTTTCTGCCTACAGGAATGATAGGAAGTACTTAGGTGACTGCAAATTTAACCCATGCATTAACCCTCTAAAATGCCAAAGTAACTGCCTGGGAACAAACTGACAAAAAATAATCCCTTCTGATGTAGTTCAGCTCCTAAGTACTTCATATTTTTTTACACTCTTTCAAGTTCATTTTAATAAGAATCCATGCTTTTTTATAATAATAAAGTAGAACAGGGAGCTGCTGGCAGAGTCATAATTTAGTTTTGGGAAAAGCTTTATTACAATTACCCAGTGAAGAAAACTTTTTGCTTAAACTGAAATGCAATACTCCAAAGCTCATATCATAACACATTATGTCACGAGAGAGAAATAAAACACTTAGCCTTGCAAAGAAGAATGACTATAATGTGTGAATTGGTCATATAAAAAAATTATAGGCTCCCAATGGTCTGAAGACCTTAAGTTGCTTTTCTGAACAGCCAGACTATTTTTAGAGGCTAAGATACATTATTTATATTGCAAAGAATAATTCTGAAAAGTTACTGAACCAAGACACATTTAAGTCACAGATGAAAAATTATAAATTGATAAGGCAGTATGACTTTAAAAATCGCTTGGTCTTAGGAGTTTGTTTAGCTACTGAAATGTTCATAGCACAGGTATAAAAAAGCATTACTTTCAAATGCTTTAACTCTTTTTCCTTTTCTTTTTCCTTTTCTTTTTCTTTTTCCTTTTCTTTTTCTTTTTCTTTTTCTTTTTCTTTTTCTTTTTCTTTTTCTTTTTCTTTTTCTTTTTCTTTTTCTTTTTCTTTTTCTTTTTCTTTTTCTTTTTCTTTTTCTTTTTCTTTTTTTTCTTTTTCTTTTTCTTTTTCTTTTTCTTTTTCTTTTTCTTTTGCTTTTTCTTTTGCTTTTCCTTTTTCTTTTGCTTTTCCTTTTTCTTTTGCTTTTCCTTTTTCTTTTGCTTTTTCTTTTCCTTTTTCTTTTTCTTATCCTATTTCTTTTCCTTTTTCTTTTCCTTTTCCTTTTTTTAAATGGGGTTTTGGTTGTTGGTTTGGGTTTTTTTTCCCATTGGAAGTCCTCTTACCTTATGCTTTAATACTGTCAATTTCCATTACTGTGCAAATTTAATTTGGTGTAATATTTAGGAAGATAACTATTACAAGCTCCAAGAGGACCTTTCAGTGCTATCTGTCTCCACTGCTCTGCTCTGTGTCTTGATTTTTTTCCTGGCGTTATCATATTTCTCTTTCACCTTTCTTACCATTTCTGAAATTAATCTATGAACCTTATGGGAAGAGTGTTTTCTCAACGTGCTCAAGATGTTACCATGGTCAGGGGGGAGAGAACACTTTATGTGTGAGGACAATTTCATAGATGTGTTGATGTCTTAGTAGTCTGATACTCTGATTTATGAACTTAGTGAAAACATTGTGCACTAACAGTCCAGAAATACAGAAAAGCCTCAATATATGTTAAGCATTTTATAGAAAAAAGCTTTTGTAGCATCCTCTCTTTTTCCTTGGTGTCCTTGATGTTGTCCTGCAGACAGTCACTATCTGAGGGTATCAATATACTGGGGTCTATGTGTGGAGAAAGGCTGAATGCAGAGATGTCTTCATCACCCGTGAAACCTGGATGGTTATCTTTATTGTCTTGCACTCCAGGTGGGGTTATTTTCATATAGTTTCTTATCTTTTTCTCTTAATTAATTCCATGCTTTATGGTGGGTTTTTTCTGGTCTCATTGTGACCTCAAAAAATTAATTTCGCCTGAACAAGTTCTTAAGATCAAGCTACTTTTCAACTGCTCTGTGTTGTCCACATGCTGAGTCATCCAGATGCCACCTTTTTTTAGGTAAAGCATACATCTTTATCCTTATCTTTGTGGGAGGGAAGAAAAAAAAAAAAGTATGGATTATAGGATGTATGCTTTCTTTCTGGCCCCAAATCATTACTGGAGTTGCATTTATGTTCAGATCTCACCTTCTCTGCTCATTTTCCTTTACTTCTCCTACCTCAGTTATCTTAATTTAATGAAGAAATAAATTATACCATAATATCATAAAACTACTGAATATACTAGCATTTAAGTAAATTATTAATGTGCCACTTGACACAGAATAAAACACTTGGGAAATGTAGTGTTCCAGTACCAGGAACTTTCATTGCACTATGCGATTTGTAATTGGCAACCATACTTCATGCAAGTTAGATATTGAGCTGAGGCCAGGATTGGTAACAGCAATTACTTTGAAGTAATTTTAGTATTTTTTTCTTTTAAAGTATTTTTATATTTAAATTTACAGCTTGTTTTAAAAGACAACTATTCCTTATCACTGTTTTTGTGGGACACATAAAAGAACCCTACACCACAGTACCCTCATTGTTTAAAGTGCAAGCAGTTTTTACCCACTCCTTTCATTCCTGTTCTAGTATTTATTTAAGGTACTGTGCCTCCATGCTAAAGTATTTTAACAGATCTATGTAGAATAAAGTGAGTGATCAGAAATCCATTATGTATGGTCAGCAGGCTGCACAGTCTTGATTGAGCTGTGAGGTTGGGATTTGTTTTGCGCAGTGTTCATATAGTGAAAACCCAATTCCTGGCTAACAATACATGGTTGTAAAGTTCCACATCATCTGGTACAGCCTCATTTTAAAAATTTTGCACATACCAAGGAAGCTGCAGATATTTAGGTTACGAAAATGTAAGACTCTTTAAAAATTATTTTGACTTGCCTTCACATCCTTTTGGTACTGGAGTCATGTGTTCTCATCATTGGTTCAATAAAACCAGGATCAGAGGGAACTGTAAAACTTCCTGTAAATGATATGGTTCCACAAAATGTCATCTTTTAGTTCCCTGGCACTTAGTCTACAAATGAAGAATGCGCATATCTCATAGAAAAGTGGGAATAACTCCCGCTTTCATGAAGTTTCCAGGTTTAGCTCCCTAACAATGGGACCTGCAGGATCTTTTTTATACACTGGTCATTACCATAAAACTGAATTTAATCCATTTTGCATCTCAGACAGGAATATGTTTGAGGACGTAACACTACAGAGGCGGCAAACACGTACCATCTTTCTTGTTATTTGTCATTCTACACTGAGATGAAATTTGTCACCACAGTTATGTGGTGACTACAACGTTTCTGTATGAGACATGCTACAAACACAGAACAGAGCAACCATCTCTGCCAATTACCTGTCCAATATATCTATTCTAGTAAGAAAAACAGGTGCAAACCCAAACCATGCTATGTAGCCAAACAAGGTTTGGTCACAAACATGTTCCTTGGAACAGTTTTGGTTCAGACCTGCTATCCTCTCCCTGACCATATTCAGGTAGAGTATGCAGATGTCAAGTGCCAGAAAGTGTTTCCAATGAATGAAAAGACTATGAATGCATTCATGGGTGGGTGAGTGGGTGGATGGATGATGCCACCTTGTTCTGACAGAGGAGAAAGTTTAGACATACGGAGATGAGCCACGCCATGTCCCTTCTCCTCTGACCAAAGAACAGTCCCTGGACCATTTCATTAATATCATGGAGACGGCCAGAGAGTTTAACATCTCTTTTATTTAACAAATAAAACCTTCTAACTTCTTTGTGTACTTGAAAATCTTATTCATTATTCTACTCCATAAAAGAACAAATGTATTGATAGTAGATACAGTCAGGACAGACTTACACACACCCCTGCCTTTTATTACTCCTCTTCTGTCTCTCGCATATCTCCACTATGGCCACATTACTTTTGTTTTGCTCCCATCATCCTTTCTGTGAGATGTGACTGCACATGGGTCCCCGGAGCAGGAGTACAGCAGAAGCACACTGTGACTGGTGCTGTACAAAAGCTGTCCTGGGCATCGGTCTGCATTTGTTAGACCCACCCAAAGATGTGGCTTGGCTTCAGCTTCCCAGAAAGCTGACAAGCTGTGGAAATGCTCAACTTCCATTACACCAATAATGAATGAAATTGTGAAAGGAGAATGTGTCGAATTACTTGTCTTCGTTTACTGTGAAGATTCCTATAAAGGATGTACAGAACACATGCATCTGTGTTGAGATGATGTGTGCAGTATCAGATTTATTAGAGTGCAAATCAGCAGAAAATCATTCTCTGCATTTACAATTCTCCCCACTTACTTTTGTCAAAACCAGTTTCCAGTCTGAGTCTCATAACAGATTACATCCCTGTATATGCTTTCAATCACTATATCATGACTATGATGTCTCATAATCATTAGAAGGCTTTATCCTGACAACATTCTCTAAAAGAGAGAAGCACTGCTATCTAGATTTTATAAATAAAGAAATGAAGTGTAAAGGCCATTTAAGGTGTCTGTGACTAAGCTGGAAAACAATCCAGGCCCTCTGGTTCCCAGGTGCTGTCCCAGACCCTAGGAACTCACTCTACAAGCAGTGCATTGCCCACCCATGAGGATAGAAGGAACAGTACAGTGAAAAATACTGCTGTCAACACTTTATCAGAGCAATAAGCAAAACAGAGATTCATTTTTTCAACAATGCTCTTTTGGCAAAACCTGCACGTGGCAAGACATGCTGTGCTGGTTTGAGGCTAATTGGGATATTTTACTGAAAGAAATGAAATCCTTAACTATGAGAAGAAAAAAAAAAAAAACCAAAGCGACAGTAACCTATATCACTCATTCTTTTGCTGAGAAACACAGATAGACAAAATACAGATCAGACACTCCTCACATACTTCTCAGT
The DNA here is from genome assembly GCA_013399775.1 of Semnornis frantzii. NCBI lineage: Eukaryota > Metazoa > Chordata > Aves > Piciformes > Ramphastidae > Semnornis > Semnornis frantzii. The sequence continues at coordinate 81,256 of VWYK01038300.1, read as the reverse complement.
TCTCAGTAGTTGCTCTGCTTCTTCACTCTGGTGATCTGTGGTGGCTTTCTGCCTTAACCTTAATCAGACCTAACCCTTTATTTCCTCTAACCTCCTTGTCCTCTTTTTGACATCTCACCTCAGATCTCTCCAGATTTATCATGTGAGATATATGGGAATTGATCTGGTTATTTCTGAGGGGAGGGGAAAATGTGGGGAAAAAGAGGGGGGAGGTTTGGGTCAAGAGCCTCCTGGCAATCTGGTTGTTTTGGAGGGAATTTTGTGTTTCTGTATTACTTTTAACTTGTACATAACTGTATTGTGTGTGTGTGTGTGCGTGTATTTATATGCTTGTAAATTGTGCTAAGCTGTAAATATAGCTTCATTCCTTAACTTCCAGATGGCTGAGTCTAGCCTGGGTGATTTCATTGCGGGGGGAGGAGGTAACTCCCAAACCATCACACATGCCCTTTGCTTGACAGGTATTAAATACACACACAAACTGATTTAGATTCAGTTCAGTAATTCTTTATTAAAGAAAAAAAAAAACTTTTCCTTTTTCCATTGCTTTCCTGCATTTTGAGATATCATCATTCTGTTGTCACACAAGCTTTGAAAAATCACCTCTATGAACGGGTAATGAATTCATCAGAGATTTTAAATATTTACCTGGAGTCAGTGGGATAACTTGAGGTGCAAAACTAATTAAGGTGAGTACCCTGAAGAGCTGTAGGTTTCAGCGCCACCCTCCCTGCATCCGCTGAAATTGGCAGGAATCTGTTCATTGACTACAGTGAGATTTGTTTCAAATTCATTTCAACTTGTAGAGGACACGAAATACATCAGTAGTAGAAAAGTGAGATAATTCAACCCACTTTTACTCTAGTTAGTCAGCTTAGACTGTCCATTCTTGCAGTGCATGGACATGCATTAGCGCATGAAACACTTGTGCTAAGGTGGGGTGAGGTCTGTACTTTGTGAAAGCCGGTGAAAAACCATGAAATCAGAAGTTAAGCTCAGGGGCTGCAGTGCTGTGCTGCAGACTGCAGAGGCAGCAAAGGTGCTGCAGAGTCTGGAGCACTGCAGCAGACTATGAGGAGGCTTGAACTGGCTCGAAATGATAAAGTGAGCTGTCATTTAAGAAGATTTATCATATCAATTACAGAGAGCAAAAAGCTTGGCCCAGACCAGCAAAACATAAGACAAAGCAAAAGAAGGAAAGTCTGATTTGAAGGATTATGAATCGCCGAAAAAATACAACTGCTACTGTCATAGGTGTCATAGGTTCATACTAACAATCAGGTGTTCTAGTTTGGGCTGGAATAGAGTTAATTTTCTTCATAGTAGCTTGCATGGTACTGTGGTTTGGATTTGTGCTGAAAATAGTGTTGTTAATTCAGAGACAGTTTTGTTATTGCTGAGCAGTGCTTATACAGGGTTAGGGTAATTTCTGCTTCTCGCACCACCCCACCAGTGAGTAGGTTGGGATTGCACAAGGAGTTGAAAGTGGACACAGCTGGAATAGCTGATCCCAGCTCACCAAAGGGATGACATCTTGCTCAGTATATGAAGCTGGGGAAAGAAGGAAAGGGGAACATCTGCAGTAATCACATTTGCCTTCTCAAGTAACCACTACGTGTGATGGAGCCCTGCTTTCCTAGAAATGCTAGACACCTGCATGCTGACTGGAAGTAGTGAGCAAATTCCTTCCTTTGGTTTGCTGATGTGTGCAGTTTTGATTTACCTATTAAAGTGTCTTTAGCTCAACCCAAAGTTTTCTCACTTTCATTCTTCTCTTTGTCTTTCCCATCCCACCAGGGAGGAGTGAATGAATGACTGTGTGGGGCTTAGGTGACAGTTAGGGTTAAACCACATCAGGTGATGCAGTTAGCAAGATCAAGATCTGTTTCCCTTCATCACACTTGCACCTTACTTTGTCAATATAAGCATGAGAGAGAAAAACCAACAAACAAACAAACAAATCCTAGTAAAGTTTTGATTTGCTTAGTGAAAAAAAAAAAATTGTCTAAGGAAATGATTGAGTCACCATCCCTGGAAGGATGGTGATGGCACCAAGCTGTGTGGTGCAGCAGACACACTGGAGGGAAGGGATGCCATCCAGAGGGACCTGCACAGGCAGGAGAGGTGGGCGCAAACCAACCTCATGAGGTTCAATAAGACCAAGTGCAAAGTCCTGAAGCTGGGTCGAGGTAATCCCAAGCACAAATCCAGGCTGGGCAGTGAGTGACTGGAGAGCAACCCTGAGGAGAGGGACCTCTGAATGCTGGCGGATGAAAAGCTCAATGTGAGCCAGCAGTGTGCACTTGCAGCCCAGAAAGCCAACCAGAGCCTGGGCTGCATCAGGAGAAGTGTGGCCAGCAGGTGGAGGGTGGTGATTCTCCCCCTCTACTCCGCTCTGGTGAGATCCCACCTGGAGTACTGCATCCAGTTCTGGAGCCCCTATTCCAAGAGGGCTGTGGACATGCTGGAGTGTGTCCAGAGAAGGACCATGAGGATCCTCAGAGGGCTGGAGCACCTCTGTTGTGATGACAGACTGAAAGAGTTGGGGCTGTTCAGTCTGGAGAAGGCTCCCAGGTGACCTTCTTGTGGCCTTGCAGTATCTGAAATGGGCCTACGAAAAAGCTGGGGAGGGTCTTTTTGGCTCTCAGGTGGTGCCAGGACTATGGGGAATGGAGCAAAGCTGGAGGTGGGGAGATTCAGACTGGATGTGAGGAGGAAGTTGTTCAGCATGAGAGTGGTGAGAGTCTGGAATGGGTTGCCCAGGGAGGTGGTTGAGACCCCATGCCTGGAGGTGTTTAAGGCCAGGCTGGATGAGACTGTGGGCAGCCTGATCTAGGGTAAGGTGTCCCTGCCTCTGGCAGAGGGGTTGGAACTAGATGATTCTTGTGGTCTCTTCCAACTCTGACTGATTCTATATGTATTTAAGACGTGTAGATCTGGTGCTTAATGACATGGTTTAATAGTGGACTCAGCAGCATTAGGCTGATGATCAGACTCCATGGTTTCAAAAGTATTTTCCAAGCTAATTGATCCTATGCAGAGATCCCCTTTCAGTTGCTGTTACCACGCTTTCCCATGCTGCCCCACGCTGAGCAGGTCATTCCATGACAGCACATAGCGGAGCAGCAGGGCTGTTGCCCATGTCTTCCACAGAGCATGTAGGGGAAGCTGTGGAGACAAGGGAAGCAGCACAGACAGCATTAGTCACACTGGGAGGCAGGCAAAGGAAATGAAGCAGGAACAGAAACAATCAAATGCAGCTCAAGGCCGAGTTGCACCCAGAACAAAGGCCCAGCTACAAAACAATTCACAGTACTGTAAACAAGAAAGGAAAACACTGCACCCATGGAATGAGGAAAGCAGCTCTGTCCATTGCCACATTCTCACACTCTCCCAGCCTGTGACATCCCCTCAGAGGCATTCCACAAGCATGTATAGAATTCCCCTGTAAGGGAGCGGTGACCAGAACCCAGGCCATTCTACTTCCCAATCCACATTGGACCTGTGCAAAACCTGGCACAAGTTGGCATATATTGGTGCACTTCACACTAGTATGCTTCACACTTCGGCAACCGTGCCAAGCTGGCCCAGGGCTCCACACCCTCTATTTCCTATTCTAACTTATATTGAATTCTAAACGGGAAGAAAAACACATCATAGCACTCTGGATTTTGGTGATGAGTCGTTGGGGTTTGAAAGTCAAAAGTTGTTTACCTCAGAAGATCTATTATAAAAAATGTTGTTTGGACAATGACAAAATGTATTCCACTTCAAAGAGTGCATGAAGTTTTCCTGAATTACAGTGAAAAAGACATTGAAATGTGATTTATTTTTTTTTTTCAAGTCTGGGGACATGGCTTTCCATGTCTAAAGAATCCATGTAAGGAAGCAAAAACAGAGAGAGAGAGGTTAATGTCTCCTTTGCAGCAGCAGGATGATGTTCCCTCTCAGGCAGCAGGACTCTCGGCGCCTGGTGGTTACTTTTGGAGAACAGACGCCACAGATGAATGTTCCCAAACTTCCTTCTTCCACTTCATTCTTATATCTGAGCTGATGTCATATGGCATGGAATATCCCTTTGGCCAGTCTGGATCAGCAGGTTTGGCTGTGTCCTCTCAGCACCTTAAGGTGGGGAGATGTTGGAAAGGAGCCTCAGCCTGGGTGCTCAGCTTAGCAGTAGCTGCAACACTAGTGTGTTATCAGCACTCAGCTATAGCGGTGCAAAACACAACGTTAGAAAGATGCTTTGAGGAGAATTAACTCCAGCTCAGCCCAGTTCAAACCTAATTGCTAAAGTACATAATTAAGGACAAACAGAAATTATTTATTACTGCCCTAGATACCAAGTATTTAGCACTTAGCTTATTGTCCCAAAGCATGTGTAACTCAGCACTGCCAGAGATTCAGCATTAGACAGGGCAGTCAACAAGACCTGATCCTGTTCACTGATTTCCATCTTCAAGGCTATTCACCTTCCGAGGTCATTGGAGATTTCCCACTGGCCAGATGTCACCGCAGATCACAGACAGTGCTGCTTTGCTACAGAACCTGTGTGGCGGGGCACACCCAAGTCCCTGCCCCACCGAAGTTTGAATGGGGTGTGAAACTGTTCTGCTTCCCCCCACCTCTGGTTCCAGGGATTTGGAATGTGAAGGGAGTAGGTGTCAAGTACCCTACCCCACCCCCACAGGCTGGAACGGGGGAGACAGCAAATCACCCCAGCATATATATATGGCAATGGGGCACATTATCTAGTAGGCAGAAAGAAGCACAGAAGCATTGGAGCCTGCTAGCCACGGACTGCCAGCATCGGTCCAGCCAGCGTCAGACTCAGACTCGGACCCTGACTTGGACCTGGAGTCAGTCCTTGAGGGGCATCGGCAAGAACAGTGACAAGAAAGCACAGACTCCACTCTCAACTGTCAGATCCTGCCTGCCTGTTGAAGGGACCTGCCTCTGCTGTAACCGTGGGTACGCCAATCAGCCTGAGCTTAACCCTGTGCTGCCCCACTATTTGCACTTCAACGCACTGCCTCGAAAGACTGCCAACAAGGAGCCAAGGGACCATCTCCAAATTCCTACTCCACTGCAGTGAGTAGCACAGACATTCCCTAGGCTCCAGGCTGCCTTTATTTGTAAGTCTGGCAAAGCTATTTTTTACAGCAAACCTTTCCAAGCTTTCTGATTTTCCTGAATTACTAAATTCCCTGTAATAATCCATGTGAAGATTTTCCCAAATGAATTCCCGAACCTGAAACTAACCAATTTTATATAAAGTTGTGGGCGAGGCTTTCTGGAAATAAAATAACTGCATATTTTATAATTTCCTGCCTCGTGAATTCCCACAACTGAGACAACCTGTATCAAGTCTAAGAGCAAACCTGCAATGTGTAAAGTCGTGTAATCTTTACACCATCAAAAAAAGTTCTTTGCAATTTCTACTTGGCAATTGTGTTTCGATAATTTTAAAAAATAATATTTTTTTAGTTTCTTGCATCAGCATTAATTCCCCTTCTGCCTCAAATGACACATTTTTCTCTCTGCCCTAGAGAAGTTTGTCTCAGTTGCAGGAAATTAGACCTCTGTCCTACAGCAGATAAAGGTTTCAAGTCTCTCTAGAGACATGATGGACTTCATTTTAGTCCTCAAGCCTTCTGCCTAGCTACAGCCTAACTTTACAACAGCCTAGTGCCTAAACAGACAGTAACACCCATTACTTGCTTATGTTCATGTCCATGTAGTTGTTCCAGCCCACCAATGATGTGTCCCCTGCTGAGCTGCTTAGAGCTCATATCACAAGCTCAGTGCCCTGCTAGTGACTCCTTTTGAGGATAAACATTGCCAGTGCTGTTTCCATCCTCACAAAACACAACTGAATAAACCTTTTGGAGTACGCACAATCCAGGAACTGAGTAACTTGAGTAACTATTAACCATACCACCCTTAACTTAGTATTTTGTCTGAATATTCTCTCCTTACATCCCTACACACCTCCTTGCATGCCTATACACCTCTGTGAATGCCTACACAGCTCCTTGCATGCCTATACAACTCCTTGCATGCCTAAACACCTCCTTACATGCCTATACACCTCCTTGCATGCCTACATAGCTCCTTGCAAGACTACACACCTCTTTCCATGCCTATAGACCTCCTTCCATGCCTATACACCCCCTTGCATTGTACAGAGACCATGTGCTGCCCTGATGGTAAAAGAGTTTCCTGGTTGGCAGTAACTGCAGGTCACTGGTTGATTCTGTCAAAGGAAATACACTAGAAATTACTATAATTTAACTCAAAAGTCTAAAAAATCAAGAAAAAGACAACTAAGCATCAGAAATGTCAGATTCTATACCTCAGGGCTAGTGATTGTAAGAATATTTTGCATTAATCTGGAGGGAGAGGAAGATTTTTAAAAAGGGAAAAATAGACTGAATCTAAACCTGACAGTTTAGTGATTTTCCTTGTAGTGAGATCTACCAGACTACGAAAATTCTACCAGGGAAAGTTATGGCAGCTCCATCGAATGGGTAGTATAATTGCTACATTTTGAGCCTGAGAAACTTTCTGAGTTCAGCCCAGGACAAGCCTCCCTAGACAAAGCAGAATGCTAAATAAAGCTGCTAGGATATTTATTCAATTTTTGCAAATGTGATGCTTCTAAGTTGAGCTAGCATGTCATATGCTTGTAAGCCAAAGCACCCCTTACAAGTTTTGAACTGCAGCTACTTCCTGGAGTATGGGGGCAAGGGGCAAACTTGCAAAAAGCTTTCTTCATTTTTGCCCCCATAGTTGCTTTATTATGCCTCTGCCCTGTCCCTCACTCAATTAGGTGTCAGACTCCTAAGTAAATCTTTGCAATTCTTGATCTTCCCATGTCTGGGATCATGGCAGCCGGTGTTTACTACTCAGCTTCTGATTTATGTATAATGAGAGGATGAACCATGTAATCACAGAATTATAGCATGTTTTGGGTTAGAAAGGATCTTTAAAGATCATCTATGTCAACCTTGCTCCAGTAAGCACAGACACTTTTAACTAGATCAGGTTGCTCACAGTCTGCTCTTGAATACTTTGAAGGGTGGATCATCTGCTATCTCTCTAGGCAACATGTACCAGTGTTTCACCATCCTCATAATAAAAAAATTCTCCCTTATACATAGTTGTGATGGTTTGTGAGTTATCGCCCCCCCCCCGCCAATGAAAATCAC
>VWYK01038300.1:54451-65781 GCA_013399775.1 Semnornis frantzii | reverse complement strand
GTCTCCAGAACTGTACACAGTAGTCCAGGTGGGGTCTGACAAGAGCAGACCTCTCCTTCTTTGTATAGCACTGTCTGAACTGCATGCGCACACTGCAGGCTCATGTTGGGCTTTTCATCAACCCAGACCCCCAGGTCTGTTTCCTCAGGGTTGCTCCCCAGCCATTCACCACCCAGATTTGTGCTTGGGATTGTGCCTACCCAGGCACAAGATTGGTAAGATGCACCCCCACTCACTGAGCCCCCTGCAAAGCAGACTCCTTCCTCAGGACTGTCATGTCTCCTTCTTTCCTTAGATGTGATGCGGATGTCACAAGAAAGCAGTTTCATCTCTCAAATGCCATTTCTACTGTATATTATTCTCCTTAATGGCATCTCAGGCACAGTTACATCCTGAGGTCCCCAGACAACACCATGTATGCCACTCACAGTTACACAAAAGAAAAGGAAAAGTTACATGTCTGTGGATAGAGACAGTTAACTACTGCAATTCACATTTTACCTCTACACTCACAGACTGTAAATAAGATAATGGAATTTAAAAATGTGTTTTCATGTTTTAAAATAAATCAAATATGAAAGACTTACCTAATTAGGAAAGAAGCTAGGGCTGCACAAGTGTTTTCATCTGTACTTATGCCATCAGAACATATTGAGAAATCCTGTCACGGAAACTGGTTGGCTACTTTTTAGCATTCTTAATAATTATATAACAGATAGTTCTTTGCAAAACATCTTAGTAGTGAATACAATATACACCTCCTCCTTGAGAGTGTGTTAAGGCCTGTTATACTCACTGTGAACTCTCAGGGACAAGATTAAAAAATTCTGATATAGACTCACAAATGTATAAAAGTATGTTTATGATTCTGTCTTTATTATAGCAATGTTTATGAAAGATTCATTAAGGTAATTGTAATCTACTAATGAAAAATATAGTCTAGACCTGTGCAAGATTCTGTTGTAGATTCTATGCTGGGAAACAGGGCTGCACGGGGCAGACGAAAGGCACATTTAAATTATTTGCATCTTTAAATATTTTTTTATTAGCCCAGGAAAACTCTTCAATGATTTTTGTCAAACTTCAGGTAATTATCTCCTTTTTTTTCAAAGTATGTTATTGTGGGGTAGTACAGACATTGGATCTCTTGTAATTTCATGATTACAGCTCTTACAGATTCCTGGTTCTGCTCTTAGACACATCCACGCTGAAACAGTTGAATAATAGTCTTTGTCAAAAAGGGCAGTAATCTCTCCAAGTGTTTCTGAAAACCCTGTTCTGTTCTGATTATGGCCACTTCATATCTCTCCTCCCAGATAGCTACATTAGTTTAGAAATGTTACAGGTCCTTGTTGCCCAGACTCTGTCTTCAGTACCTGTTATTCTTAAACTTTTCCTTTGCCTACCTGTTAGAGACTCTGTCTAACAATTCCCACTGAATTTTAAAGGAACTCTAGGCGCCTGGCGTATTTCCAAATGTCAGGCTACTTTTACTTGAATAATAATTAGATACTGCAGTATCTGTTACTAATGTAAATTCACAATACTCTGAATAAATATGGTTTTGTTTATCTTAATTTAGTGAAGAATATCTAAAGCCAAGTGAAAAGTACGGCTAACTGTTAGTTTTCTGATACATGTAGCTAAAAATCACATTTACATCATTTCCTTAACCACTCTTTGTGCTGGTTTGAGCTAATTGGAATATTTTAATAGAGAAAATTATACTATAGACTGTGAAGGTAAACAATGGTGATGTCTACTTCACTCATAGACTTGCTGCTATGTTTAGGAATAAGGAACCCAAAACAAAGAAGATAAGAGAGTTTCTCGAGCTGGCAGTTNATAGCTTCATCTCTTAACTTCCAGCCTGGCTGAGTTCTAGTCTGGGTCATTTTACAAGTGTGGGGGGGGGCAGGGAACTCCCAAACCATCACACTCTTCCAGTCTAAATCCTTCTTGCAGCCTTCTTTGTCAATCAGACCGGATCCAGATATCGTTCTGAGACTGGTGCTATATGCTGTGCCGGAGTCTTTGCCTGTCTGCTGACAACTTTCAAACTGATTACCACTTCTTTCTACTCTAAGCAGCAGAACAAATTCTCCGCTGACAATATTCGCTGAGTGACTAGTAAGTCATCTGACTAAATGGCAATATCCTACATTCAGATATGTATTTGCTTTAGACTTCTCATAATCAGTGAAGAAATTAGTATCTTCACTGTTTCTGTGATGGGTTTTATCCTGAGCAGGTCTGCAATGGACTAGACGATGCACACCACAGATTATCGTTTCTCTTCAGTCATCATGAATACACTAGAGAGACAAATTCAGCTGTAGCTGTTAATAGTAGGGATGCCTACATCTAGGTAAGATGAATCTCTCCTTTGTTTCTGATAAATGGTTTTGAAAACCCCAGGCATCTCTCCTACGGTGAATTGAAGCCTTGCAGGAGAGAGCTCAGCTGCCTAAGAAGGAGTTTCTTTGATCATTGACATTTTAGTAGATAATAATGAATATTCAAATAAAGAAGACAGAATCCTCTATGTAGAGCAATGTTATAAATACACATAGAATGTGCTGGAGCATTGTGAGACAGGAGGGCCATAATCAGCACCTCTTTTGGGTAATGATGCCAATGTCGTTAGAAAATATTTGTGATCATCACAGATACACTTGACTAAGTAACCTACCATAAATATCATCACCGTTGACCACAAAATATTTAGATGAGGACAGAAATGGGTTAACACAGGAGCTCCTGGATGAAATAGTCTGGGAAATTCAAGCCAGGCTAAATGTTTTGCATGATTGTCTCTTAATAGTCTCAAACATCCTGCTGTTAAAAACGTATGAATTCAGACTACACATTCTGAGGAAACTCTTTAAGGAAACAAATACAGCTCTTGAGTATTTGAGACTGCACTTGGTTCTTATACCTTTGCAATAATAAAATCTAAAACAAAATTGCATCTATAAAGAAGAGAAATATGCAATCGTTTGCTTCCACCAGCCAGTCCTCTTTACAACAATGCAGAATTATTTTAAATCCTGAGGCCTAAGTAGCTGAAGCACTTTTTTTTTTTTTTTTTTAATCAGGAAGACAATGGACTCTGGCATTTTTGATGAGCATCTAATATGCTTTTCGCTGATATAAAATCTTACGTGTAACACATCCAACAGTGTGAGAGCAGCCAAGTCATGAAGTATAGAAGATATTTTTCCAATGAAACTTTTTACTATATGCATATAAACATAATTTTTTGGTGCCCACAACCTCTGTGTGCAATATGAGAATGCATTCTGGTTTTCTGGAGCAGATGTGAAACTTAAGTCAATGAAGTTGCAGCCAACAGCATTATGAGAACATTCCACAAACCTTGAAGGCATCTCAAAAAGCAGCCTTTAGCTTGGTATGGCTACGACAGGATCTTAACATAGATAGCAATATGATGCAAGTAAACATAATGCAATATGTGCATGTAAATTGAACTTTTATTATATAATAAACTGGTTAGTTCCTGACAGCATTCATGCTGTAGGGTATGTTTGGGAATATGCTATCCATTAACATATATAAAGCTTACAGAATTGGTTCCCAAAGATATAATCTGTATATATTCTTGGTGGGGCTTCTATGAAAAAAATCCTTGCATGTACAGACTTTACTTACTGGTAAAGCAAGGGCAGTAAAAAGGAATTACAAAGATAATTGTGGTTTACATACTTAAGCTTAAGAGTACCTGATGTGGATTGCTGAAATAATCAAAGCTATCTGCCGATCTGGACCTTTAAAAAAACCTTGTCAGCATTTAAGAGTCACTGTGGACTCAAGATGCTTTTAATGAAAGACAAAATATAGATGGCATTTTGTATCGCAGAATTAACCAGGTTGGAAAAGACCTCTGAGATCGAGTCCAACCTATCACCTAACACCTTTTAATTAACTAAACTGTGTCACTAAGTGCCTCATCCAGCCTCCACCTAAACACCTCCAGGCAGGACAACTCCACCACCTCCCTGGGCAGCCCATTCCAATGCCAATCAATCTCTCTGTGAAGAACTTCTTCCTAACATCCAGCCTAAACCTGCCCTGGTGTGGCTTGAGACTGTGTCCTCTTGTTCACTGGGTACCTGGAAGAAGAGACCAACTCCCACCTAGCTACAGCTTCCTTTCAGGTAGTTGTAGAGAGCAATAAGGTCTCCTCTGAACCTCCTCTTCTCCAGGTTGAACAACCCCAGATTCCTCAGCCTCTCTTCACAGGGTTGTGCTCCCCCCCTCACCAGCCTCGGTGCACTTCTCTGGACACATTCGAGTATCTCAATGTCCTTCTTAAATCAGGGGCCCAGCACTGGACACAGTACTCAAGATGTGACCTAACCAGTGCCGAGTACAAATTACTCCAAAAGACAATTTTAGTACTGGTAACAATCAACAATTATTTCTGTATCTTCACATAAGAATGAAAATTTCATTCTAATTACTGTTGAATTATTATTATACTGGAACAGCCTGTTCCATATATATCACAAGAGACTTCTCTATCCTGAGACTGAACAAATGCTTATTGGCTAGGATAGTCCTATCAAAATGCTCTGAAATCCAGGTTGGCTCATCTTACTATCATGGTATCTATAAATAATGTGCAGATCTTTAGATGTTTTCTTGTGTGAGCTTCCAGAAGTTTTCAAGATGTAAAAATGTTGCTTTTTTAATCTGCATTTTATGCACTGTGGCATTAGAATTCCAGACGTGCCTTTTCCACAAGAGCATAACTCAGCTCAGGACATCTGAGAGAAGACCAAGCAAGCTACTTTCAAATTCTCCTTTCTCTTGCAGTCTTTCATGCTGTTTGCAAAGTCCAGAGATGCAGCATTCAACAACATCAATCAGATAGAGAAGATGACATAGTTACGTAGTTAGCAAGTTGCTGCCTGAATTAAATACCTAGCTGTCTTTCCAGGCTGTCGTATAGCTGTTGAACCCTATTTGTCCTGGCTTGTCTAAAATGGCAACAGGCTCTTCAGATCATACACCTGTTTGACAATCACATCAACACAAAGATATTGAATATATCAATCTAAGAACTAACATAAGTCTTCACAGTCTGTCTTTCCCTACAACCAGGGCTTTTACAGACACTGCATCCAGCTCTGCATGTATAGCTATTGTCAGGCTAATCATGCAATTCATCAGCTTTGCAAAAAAACTATGGACTTCCCATAAAAAGCAGCCTGGTTTGGTCTCAAGAACAAACTTTTCTAAGAGCCATCTTGATACTGTGTGAGTCGATAATACCTAATACAATCTATCCTTCTTATTTAAGCAGCTGTTGTATCACTTAAACTAGGAATTTGAACAGGGTGAGAGGAGAACATCTTATAAAGTTTGTTGTTCCTCCTAATATAATCATTCTTGGAAAGCATTTCAGAAACAGATACAGGAGCTGTCAGCTTCAGACCAGCTCTTTATGGTTTCCTGCCATGTCATTTTATTCCAAACCTAGCCTCAACATTTGCTTTGCAGCTGTTAGGCAATATTTAAGTTGACTTTTGAATGCAGCTTTGTGTTAAGTCCTGTCAGAGACCCATTCAACAGTAATAATCACACATGCCAGAGGTTATTCCAACACAGCTTATACTGCTAAGGTAGCTTTGAAAAATCTTTAGTTGCATTTATGATCCCTTTCTGGTGTTCAGCTGTTGGAAAACACAACCAAGTTTACAAAGGACCACAGAATGCTGCTGTTGGTACTGTTTATTCCATGAGGTGAGGAAGTTGTACCCTGACATTCAAAACCCATCTGGAGCCTTTTGTGTGCAGCCTGATCTTCTTAAACCTACTTTAGCAGGGTGGGTGCACTAGATGATTTCTGAAGGTCCATTCCAACACCTACTATTCTGTGATCTGTGACTTATATGTGCATCCATAAATAAAAGAATAAAAACCTTTCATGACACAACTGATGAAGTCAGTGAGCTCAGGGTAGTAGCTTTCAATTTCCTCTGAAAAGTCCATCACAGATGACATCTATGCTTGTAAAATGTTCATGTAAAAAGAAGAAAACATATACATCAGGCAATTGTTTCTGCTTCTAAGTAGGTTGCTAGTTTAGCAGGAATCTGTGTGTATATGACAAAGCTAACAGCAACCGTTTCTCAGCAGAACAGATTTTTCATGAGATGATTACATACCACACTATACTACATCATACTGTACTCCACTTTTGGTCTTTTTGAATATATACAGTCTATTACATTTCCTGCTCTCAAATCTATCCTATCTTTACAGTTCATTTTAAATTACACCTCATTCTCCTAAGCATGAAAAGTAAGGAATGTGGTTTTTTATTACAGGTCTAAAAGCAAGGAAGACATTTTTAAAGAAAATATGGTAATGTATATAAGTTGATATCTGACGGGACTTTCTGAATTATGGCTTATTGCAATCTACAGCCAAGAGAGATTTTATCCATGCAGTCATATGATTTTTACTTTTTTTTTTAATAAATATTGGTTCCTGAAATAAACACAGCAAAATAAAAGGATGATTGCAAAATATGTATCACTGAAATTTAAGAATGTAAAGGTCACAGAAAAGCAGGAAACACTAGAATAATAATTAAGCAGCTGGAGTAGCATTAGCTGGAAGAGGCAAAATAATAACAACATCAGTAGTGAACAGCAATGCAATGTTAATTAATAAAATTTCCTTATAAAGATTCACCAAGAGCTCTCAGATCAGCTTAAAATTAGTACTAGAAAGCAAAGGATCAGTAGCAGATCTTGTATGACATTTATAGAATAGACTAGGCTAGATTAGACTAGACTAAATTAGATTGGGCTAGACTAGACTGGAATAGTTAATTTAGGAGGGAACTACAGCAATTATCTAGTCCAACTGCCTGGCCACTTCAGGACTGATGCAGAGTCATAGTACACTACATAGGATATTGCCTAAATGCCTCTTTACCTCTAAGGACTTGAGATGTCAGCCACTTCTCTAAGAAATCTGTTACAGTGTTTGACCACCTTCTCTGTAAATTAATGCTTCCTATGTCAAGTCTCAACCTCCCCTTATTTTGTTGGGTTTTGTTTTGGTTTTGTTGCTTTTGTTTTGTTTTTAAATAAGATCCAATACTATGCTCAATTTTTAAGGGTTTCTAGTCAGTATGCATAATAATGACAAGTTTAGCAATGAAAAAAACTGTTAAAACAGCACTGTGAAATATAAACAGAAAATAACATCCAGATATTTTCACTCAAGAAAGCTGTTAATTGATGCATGTTTCTCAACATATTGGAGAAAGAGATTTAGAAAACAAAATCATTACAATTTTTTACCTTAAGTCCAATTTGACACTTCCAAGCTCTTAGAGACAAGGAATAGAAAGCACATGTTAGGGCACATACAAAAAACTGTATTATCATATAGGAGACAACAAATAAGTTTACAGAAGGGAAACAGGTATTCTCAAGTTGATGCCACATCAAACCCTATTGACTAAACCTGGGTCATAGAGGATGACCTTCAGCACTGACTGTGTTTCCTAGTTTCCACAGGAGAGAAAGGAAGATGAGAGGGGAAAAGGTCTGTGTTAATGGAATACAAGTTATACTCCTGATGCTTAAGTCTATGTAGCCTCACTTTCCATTTAAACCATTGCTGCAGGCATTAGCCAGTCAACAGTGTGCATTTGCATTGATCAGTTGACACAGTCTATTCTCAGGAGAATTAATCATTAAATTACATCCTAAGAGAGACAAGAACAGCAAGCTCTGTGTTAATTTTATGCTATTCTTAATTTTCATATCTCCTAGGTGCTGCAGACTGTGCACATGAGAGTAGTCATGCATCACTTAGTAATGAGATCTATTTGAGTTGCAGAAACTTCTTCCTCATTTTCTGTATTCAACTGGTGTGAGACCTGCAAAATGCCAGATGATTGCTGCACTACTGATTCTGTCTATGAATATATAAACATGGCCCATCAAAATCAAAGACAATCTTTTTGGTTCAGAAAAAAATGTAGGGTTCTTTCTGATTTCTTTTTTTTTTTTTTTCCCCACCAGTCTAAATTGAGAGTAATTCCAGGGAAACTGGCACATCATTAAATCAAAATTCACACCCTAAAAAACCACGTCAGGCTATATTAATAATCATGAACTACAGGTTAGACTGACCTATGTAATGACACCAAAATAGTGTTCGAGACAACAGACATATAGGCTGACTTTCTGGATCTTTAAGAATAACAAACACGTCTGAGTTGTTACTATCAAAGAAACTCTGGTGCTTTCACAAAAGTCTGCTTTCCATGAAGTTTCAAAAGGTGCTTCTGAAGATAGCAGAAAGACTTTCCAAGGCACGATCAAACTCTCAGGTTTGTTTCATACATGCTACAATGGACTCTACAAGACTCTTTAAAGCTCCTAAGACTTTTATAAGCCTAAACACACTTAAGATGCTAGACAATGTGTTCTTATATACATATTTATATATGGAGGGGGATGTTTGGTTTTTTTGCATGTGTGATGGTTTGGGAGTTATTTGTTGCTTAAAAACAAATNCATTACAAGACCTTGTAAATAGTCCCTCCCCAGCCTTCCTGTAGGCCCCCTTCAAATACTGGAAGGCTACCATAAGGTCTCAAGACCTTGAAGCCTTCTCTTCTCCAGGCTGAAGTGCCCCAACTCTCTCAGCCTGTCCTCATGGCAGAGCTGCTCCAGCCCTCTGATCATCTTCGTGGCCTCCTCTGGACCCGCTCCAACAGTTCCATGTCCTTTCTGTGCTGGGGCTCCAGAACTGCACACAGTACTCCAGGTGGGGTCTGATGAGAGCAGAGTAAAGGAGCAGAATCTCCTCCCTTGCCCTGCTGACCACACTGCTCTTGCTGTAGCCCAGGACTTGGTTGCTGTCTGAGCTGCATACACATGCTGCAGGCTCATGTTGAGCTTTTCATCAACCCAGCATGAGTGACTGCACAGCTCTGTGTTATTGTGGCACTATTTTTTTGTTGCCATTAACCATAAACAAACTCTTTATGTCACATTGACTAAACTGTCTCTATCAAGCTGATCAAATACTTCAACCCAAGCCAAATGCATAACAGGTTAAGTGTTCACTGCATGACCAAAGCATGAGCCCTAAAACTTTACTCATGTTTGAGGGCTTCTGAATTAAAAAAGGCATGAAGAAACAGGCTTATGTAGAAGCATTTCTGGATGGCTGGAACCAGCATCCTGAGTTTTGCAGCTCCTGTAAGCACTAAGTATTTCCACAGTGCCTTAGGGGTGGCGGGTGCTCTATATGAAATGAAAATGTTTGAAATTAAAATGTTTGCAATAAGTTTGGAACATTGAATATAAGGTTGATATATGTAAGAGATACCAAAAATATGGAGATATAGCATGGGGATTCTTTTCTTTTCCTGGTTAGTCTATTGACCATTTATTGTGGCTTTCTTGATAAGTAGTTGACACAAAAATCAGAGGGAGAGGAATGCATATTACGCAAAGCTTTGAAGTAATGCCCTTTCACACAAAAAATCAATGACTACAAAGAAATTTTAAAATAAGAAACCAAAGGTGAGAAAGCTAGTACTAAAACACACATGTAAAACTAAACCCAGCCTGCTTACCTTTTCTGTTTTGCCAGCTCCACTTTTGCAAAATTCATGGCTTACAGCAGTTCTCTGTCCTCAAAATTGTGTTTGTACCTTAAGGTTTAGAGTTGTCAGAGCACAACAGATTAGCCTGGGCAAAGGAATAACCTTGGTATTTTTTAATAGACTTTGTTTCTGTTTGATAAGTTCCAAGGAAGCATCTGACTACAACTTTTACCCTTCTTAGCTTTCCTTTTCCTTAATAACTCTGCATAATCTTAACATGCTCAAGCACAGTTTAAAATGGGTTAGCGGTGGTGAGGAAATCCTAAATGTATTTATGCCTGCTGAAGAATATTCAGTTGTAGCTAGCTGGCTATTAATTAAAAGTCAATTAAGAGTTTCCATGGCATCCAAACAAAACAAAAGAATAATCATTATGCTCCCAAGTCAGAGGGGAAAGCTACAATAATTGTTTCTGCTGATAGACCTATTTCACATTTCAGTAAAGAAGGATGATACAAAATTAGCAGAGAAAAAAGTGCACTGAGCAATCTGAGAAACAGGAGGTTATAACTAGCTGGAAGAATATGTTCCAGATTAATATTTTAGTAGAATTATAAGGGAAAAGAAATAGGTGTTAAAATATTGGCTACAAAAGCTGTTTTGAAAAAGGTATATTAACTCTTTGGGCACTTTCCAACATGAAATATGGAGAAAATTTAAGTTGGTGCAGCTCCAACTAGTTAAGAGGCTTTTTAGGTTTGGGGTTTTTTTTAATTCTCAAGCTTATTTTTATCCTCATATTTTCTAATAACAAGACGTACTGAAAAAATTAATTTTCCATGTGACAAGGCTTTGTTCAACCATCCTGAAAGACACATTGTAAACTGAGCCAGAAAGCTATTCCAGTATCATTTCTTCAGATTTTCTGACCTCAACCATCAGCCTGAAGTAAAGTCATCACATGAATAGAAGAAAAATTGTCACTGTCTCAGGGGTAAACACTTAATTAACCGAACCAATGATTTTACTTTTTAGAAGCTCAGAGATAATACAGATGCTGCCATTATTCTACCCATCACTACCGGTCTTCCACTGAAGAGGAACTCTAGTCTGTCTCTTGCTGTTGTGAAGGCTCACTTGATTTGGGAAGATAAATAACTTCTGAGCAAGCCTCAGCCTGGATTTACCTGCTTTTAAGTTGGTTGTGTATCCAACATTTCCTGTTCAGATACATAGATATCTGATTCAGATACAAGAATGTATCCAAAATGATACAGTCTCACCTCTGTGTTTGGCAAGATCATGGAGCAGATCCTGCTGAAAGCTCTGCTAAGGCAAATGGAAAACGAAGCAAAGGTGATTGGTGGTAACCAGCAATGGCTTCACCAAGGGCAGATCTTGCCTGACAAATTTAGTCGCTTTTTATGATGAAATCACAATGACAGTGGACAAGGGAAGGGCAACTGATGTCATCTACATGGACCTGAGTAAGACATTTGACTCTGTCCCACATGACATCCTGGTCACCAAACTGGAAAAACATGGACTTGACGGGTGGACTACTCACTGGATAAGGAATTGGCTGGATGGTGGCACACAGAGAGTGGTGATCAAGGGTACGATGTCCACCTGGAGACCAGTGCCAAGTGGCGTCCCTCAGGGGCGAGTGCTGGCACCAGTGCTGTTTAACATCTTTGTCAGTGACATGGACAGAGGAATC
>VWYK01038300.1:0-44324 GCA_013399775.1 Semnornis frantzii | reverse complement strand
TTACTGCAGTAAATAAGACACTCTCACAGAATGTAGGCTGTGTAAGGTTCTAGCAAAAAGCAGCTTCCACAGACTTCCACACATTGCTTCTAGAAGCTCATGGAGTTTCTCTCCCAAGATACATTACCAATGGTAAGTTTCTTACCACTGTCATGCAATGCAAGGATCTCACGGTCTTGTGAATTTCCATAGCTTCCATTTCTGACAAATGAGGATTTATTTTTGTTTATTTGCTTGCAAGTAAGAGAAGTGGGTGAAGTGGCAAATAAATTCACTTTGTTGAAAGCCTTTGGGAAAAGAGGAGTAAAGCTTCAGACTTGCGTGGGAAGCTAATAAAGAGAGAACACAGCAATGGCACTTTGACGACACAGAGGATTAGCAGGCTCTCAGCAAGAACTTAACATTTCCCAAGGTATTACAAAATTCTTGTATCCCAAACACACATAAGGAAACTGCTATATACTACATACGAACACATGGATTTGCAGGGCCCCTGATGTTTAAGGTAGATACAGAAATGACACAGATAATAGTAAGTTCTTCTCATAAAGGAGCCTACAGAGAGTACTGTATTCATACTACATATAAAGTATTTGCTCTTAAGATTAACAAAAAAACATGCCAAAAATAAAGTCTAGGCATTTAAAGTGTTTGATTGAACATCCCAGAGATTTTCATTACATTGGAATAAGCATATGACTGCAAGCTTGTATATTCCAACTGAAAAGCCACACTCTCATCAGCTTTCTATACGATCTTGACCAAGCCTTTGCCTGGACTGCATTTTCCAGATGTAGTCATGGGGTTACAGAAGACAGTCTCATGGAGATGACTTATGCTACTTGCTCCTTTTTGATAGCTTTTAGATCATTATATGTTCTTGTCATTACAGGGTAAATCTCAGTTTCTGGCTACCAGGCAAGCATGAGGAAGTTGGGGAAAAAAAAGGCAGCAAACCAAAACAGTCCTCCAAAAAACAACCAACCAACCCCAAACCCTCCAAATCTACAGAAGCTGTTACTTCACAGCAACAACCAAACCAATAGTGATTCCTACAAACCCAGTGCTTTCAACAAACATCAGTTCCAGAGTTTCTCAGCTATCTCCTTCGTTTGCAGCTGTATACATATAGCCAGTCATGCAGCATTGAGATCCCCCCTTCAGCTGAAGATTACAGAAATAAACTGTACAAATCGCAGAATAACATCACTTCAAATGCTACGACTGAAATCCTGTGACATATTTTATCTGTAAATCTGTGTTCTAGAAGAAACCTCTTTGAAAACATCAACTAATTCCAGCACTGTGACTAGAAATCATTAAAGTGAGCCTCATGATATTTTTCTTAAAACCTCAACATCCTGAGGCATATTTGGGCCTCTCATGTCCAGCTTTTATGGTTACAGAGGGGAAGTTCACCTCAATGACCTGAATTGCAGGAAACACATCAAAATAAGACAGCCGTATTTATTTATTCCAATTATTCTTAAACTAATCTTATATTTTGGAGGAATGGAGCAAGTTGAGGTATTTATTCTAAACATCTGTAGAAGTTAGCACTGGTCCTACATATAAGTATACATATTTCCCTCAGCAGTTTTATCATATCACTGTAAAAAAGTTCTCATACTAAATGGAAATAGAACCATAGAAAGCTAAGGTTGGAAGGGACCTCAAGGATCACCCAGTCCAACCTATCACCCAGCCCTATCCAATCAACGAAACCACGGCACTAAGTGCCTCATCCAGTCTTTTCTTGAACACCCCCAGGGATGGTGACTCCACCACCTCCCTGGGCAGCCCATTCCACTGGCAAATCACTCTCTCTATGAAGAGCTTCCTCCTAATATCCAGCATATACCTCCCCTGGCACAACTTGAGACTGTGTCCCAGTTGTTAATGAGCACAGTACTCTGGGACATCAAGATTCATAGACTCGGAATGGTTTGGGTGGGAAGGCACCCTGAAGATCATCTACTTCCAACCCCCCAACCATGGGCAGGGACAACCACCACTAAACCCGACTNCAGGGACACCCACCACTAAACCAGACTGCTCAAGGCCTCATCCAACCTGGCCTTGACCCTCTGGGGAGGGGACATCCACAACCGCCCCATGCAACCTGTTCTAGTGTCTCACCACCCTCACTGTAGATAATTCCTTTCTTAGTCTACCCTTCTTGATGTTCAATCCATTCCCTCTCACCCTATCACTACAAGCACTTGCAAAAAGTCCCTTCACAGCTTTCTTGTAGGTCCCCTTCAGCCTTCCTATAAGGTCTCCCTTTAAGCTTTCTTTTCTCCAGGCTGAACAGCCCCAAGTCTCCCAGCCTGTCCCCATAGGGGAGGTGCTCCAGCACTCTGATCACCTTCTTGGCCCTTCTCTGGAACTGCTTCAGCAGTTGGATGTCCTTCTTATGCTGGGGGCAACAGAACTGGACAAGATGACGGAAGTTAAAGCTTTTGGATCACATTGTGCAAGGTTCTTCCACTTCTCTCTCAGAAGTGCATTAAGTACAGTACTGACCCTCAAACTACAGAGCAGGTGCTTCAGCATTACAAAGTAACTGAAGAGGGGGAGCACTGCTTCAAACTCTTCTAATGCCTGAAGCTCACAGTATCCCAGATCTCACACTCTCATTGCTTGCAAGAAGGCACAGACTCTGCTATGTTCAGAATCATAAAAGAAAATTAAAAATCTGAACTTTAAGTTAATTTGGCTAGTGCCACTGGCAAAATATCTTGTCTCCCACATGCCATGAAAAACAGATAGGCAGAGTGAAAGGAAATACACACTGGAAAGACAGATGGGGAAATAAAAGCATTGTGGACATCACTGGTATTAAAACGCATCATCTGTCCCTGTCCTCAATCATCACCACCTGTCCAGGATAGATATGATAAAGTAAAATGGATACCAGGGTTTCCATATTACTTACATCATTATCCCACTCCACACAATATAAATTTCTACTCTGAATACACAGTTTATCATTAAATGAGCAAAGCATGATTAAATGTACAATGGTAATGAACAGAAAGAGCTGTGCTCAGATGCTATCACAAACACAGCAGGTTTGGCTATTTGATTTTTCTGACTTTGTTTCTTTTGGTGGTTATTCCAATCTACCTGATACATATTGCACTGGCAACGAGAGGTGTATCCTTGAAACTTCAAACTGTCAGCACAAGTTTCATAATGACCCCAAAACATTCCTCTGTGTGAGCATTAACTTTGTTAGATAAAGTCATGGTTTACACTGCAGAATAAACCTTATTTCTACACAGAACAGTCCCAGAGGTTTTTTTAAGTTTGACACTTACATGTTTACCTTAAAACAGCACTGCAGTTTGGTCATGATGGCACTGCGCAATACATCTCAAGACTTAAAAGACATCACAAAGTTTCCTCATCTTACCTGGCTCTGTACAGTTCTTTCCTTCATGTGTCCCGTTAGGTGATGCCATCAACCTTCTATTCCTCCATACTCCTGACAAAGCACGTTTGTCTGCAGTACTTGATTCCTGGCCTACATTAAACAGAAGGAGGTTACACCCATTGCCACTATTTCTTTCCCGCATCAGCTTAACAAGATTCTATGTCCCCACTAGTGAGAAACATGTGCAGACCAGTAGTATGTAACACAGCAAAATCGAAGCGTCACTGGGGCACATGCCAATGTACATATGCGAAGTGTCTCTAGCTACAACAGGTGAAACTAGAAATGAAGGTGCAGTTATCAGAGCTCTTGGCATGTTTCACCTATCAGAATACATGGCTGTGACCCGCAACAGTGTAATAGTCTGCACCAAACAAATTCTGAAGCCTACACCTGTGAAACTCAACTTAGCAGTTCTGGAGATGAAAGAAGCCTGACTATACTGTCATGAGCATCATCCTTCCATTTAGTCATCTGCATTCCAGAAGCACTCCCTTGCAACTTGTTGAACAGTGAAGAATGTGCACTTGTGATAATGCAGAGCATGCAATTATAATAATCAAAGGAAGAAAAGAACCTCTTAATTAAATCACATCTCAACCTTATCCATTTCACATGAACATAGTATAGTAACAATTCTTCCACAGCTGATCTTAAGAGTTTACATTCCATCATCATGTATTGCTTGTGCTTCATTATGGCAAGTTCTAGATTGTCATTATTATTACTATTTTAATCTTGGAACTCAGTATGCCTAGAGTAGTTGCTAAAATATTCTCATGCTACAGCCACAAGAAACACAGAGAACAGATGCACAGCATTTATGGATACAATATGAATTATCTATCTGAAGAAAGCTACCTGATGCTGCATGCCATCAAAAATTAGGTTATAAGGGTTGATAATTCAGAACTTAAAAACTTCCATTAGTCATGACATCTTTAACGTAAAAAAAACTATCTACAGCAACAACAAAAACAACCACCAAACAACAAACCAACACCCCAAAGTATGTAAACTTCGTAATATCCCAATTACTGGCTTTTACAAAGCAGTAAATTTATGAAAATAAATAGCTGGTGCATGGAAAAAAAGGAAATGCACAGACATGACAAATAGTTCTAAATAAAGCAACAGCGTAAATCACAACTGGGAAAAAAAAACCAGATTACAATTCTAAGATTAACAATATGTTAATTTGGTATAATACACTGAAGTCTTATATGGATGGTTTGTGGCCTTCCTAGATGTATTTCAAACAACCTAGGCAATAATTTGGGCAGAAGATCATTAGAATATATGACAAATTCCACAGATTCTTCCTTAAACCACACATTTTAACTTCAGCTTTAATTCAAGCAGATAATGCATCCCAATTCTGCTGAACACTGACTTTCATACATTAAACAGGTGCACAGGATGGGCTCAGTTTGGTTTTGTTCTTAAAACCCGAAGGACTGTTGCCAGTCCTTCCTAGCAACTCATGCTCTCCCAGCAACCTTAAACTTCGTATCTGAGGGATGAAAAGCACATTTCAGGAAGAGGGCCTGAAGCTGCACACTTACACCCCAAACTGTGCCAGCAAACAAGGGTCAGAGGGTGGTGGAGAAAAATAATTAAAAGAAAGGAAATAACGTAGTTCATTATAAATTCATCACTTTACCAACACTGCACTTGAACAAAGGATGCAACAGATTCTCTAAACATTAAATTAACGGAGTTCCTTGCCTAAACGAAGAATTGTCTGTCAAACCCACAATGTAATTTAGGGGAGAGTGGAGGGAAGAGGTGGAGAAAAGAAGCAGTGGTAGTTGATGGAAGTAAATTTACAACATAAGGACAAAAATGAAAGGTGGCCCAAAGTTGAAGAGGGGACCACAAGCGGCTGGAGAGAATTCAGCTCTGATGCAGCAGCCAGGGGTAAACTACTTCAGGGCCTTTCCCAGGCACGCAGCTGCCCCGTGATTCCCCTTCGGTACACGACGTGAAGCCCCCTCCGAGAGAGGCATGGGGGACCGTCGCCAGGTCGGGCTACTGGGAAGCCTTTAGCCACCAGGAGCCAGCGACACTGCTGCCTCTTCTCCCCGGGACTGCAGCCACGCACCTGCCCGGTGCGGGGGTTCCTCCTGAGGACTCCCCGCACTGCTCCCCCGCCTTGACCGCCCTCTAAGGTATTTCCACCAACTCCAAAAGGGCACAGCCGCGGACGCTCGACCCCGACTACTGCTGGTCGCCCCCCTGAGCGACAGCCCCCGGGCCGTTCTAGTTGTGCTGCAGGGGTCCCGCCGCCAGAGCCACTCACCCAGTCTCGAGAGCAGGCTGGACATGCACCAAACGAAGAAGAGGATGGCGCAGATGAAGCCCAGCTGCTGCAGCAGCATCTCCCGCCTCTTGCGAACTTTCCTCAGTATAAGCAGCATGGTCTTCGGCGGGGCGAGTCGCGTCTCGTCCAGCTCCATCGGAGCAAGTACAGGCGCCGAGGGGGCCGCCAGCAGGTCGGTCGAAAAGCGAGAATCACTCCCGGCAGCTTCCCGCAGACGGCTCCATGTCGGGTGGGCTGCAGCGCGGAGAGAATCAGGCCGTTTGCGCCGAAGCAGATAGGCAGGTGGAGGCAGGCGGGGGCGCGGAGAAGACAGCGGCGGCAGAGCCGTGAGGGGGAGGGCGAGGCGTCACTCTCAGAGACCGGGCTGAGCCCCGCGCCCCACTCGCACCATGGCCGACGGCAGAGGAGACTGCGCGGCGGCGCCTCGCGGTCCTCTGACAGCAGCCTCCCCACAGAATGCCGCGGGTTGCGATTCAGCACCGAGTGACGAGGACATCCACGAAGCGCGCTGCCTGCCCCGGCCAAGTTTAAAGTTACCCCTTTCCTCCCTCCCGCCACCGCCGCTAGCCGTTGAGGGCAGGCGCCGTCACAGCCGTCGCCACGACAGCAGCTGATCCCTAGGCTCTAAAGGCAGCGCTGAGCGGCCAAGCAGCCCCGACCGCCGGCTGCTCGGCCGCCGGCTGCTCGCCCGGCCCCCTTCTCCCCGCCCCTCTCCTGCAACTTTCTGGGTGCTCCTTCAGCACCCATGGCAACGCGCATGTACCCTCCCTTCCTGGGGGAGGAGAGGGGGCGGAATTAACTGGCCAAATTAATCCTTTCCCCTAAACGGCGCAAGGATTACCCGTTCTAGGCGTCGCGTGTTGGAGTGCCATCCGACCTAGGAGGTGAACGGCCAGTGGCAGGTGCTGCGGTGCCCAGGCCGGAGTAGGGACTAGGGCTAGCGGTGGCCGAAGTGCTGGGATCACTGGGGAGATGGGAGAACTGGTGCCGGGCCGAGGGGCGAGGGCGGGCAGGGGCCAGCGGCTGGTGGGGGCCAGACATTAATGGCACCTGGGTTCTTCCACCAGTCTGTAAGAGATTCGTTTCGAGATGGACTTCCGTGAGGGAAAACGGCACCGCTCCCACCCCCGCTGTAGTTAGTTGACGCTGAAGTGAATGTGGCGTTGTGTTTAGGACCGCAACGTGAATGACCCATTTTTGTGAAACGGTGGTTAGTTCCACGCCGTCCCAAAGCAAAATTTTTTTAACTACAATTTGTTACGTCAATTAAATGGTTGCTGTTAGCCAATGAGAACAGTTCTGGAAACTAACTGTAACAGCACCAGCATTGGTTCTGTGTTCCTTCCAGGTATCCAGGATGCTGTGCGTGTCAGGGAGCGCATGGAGATACAACGAGATTAACTCATCTCATCAGAGCTTTTTGATGCAGCATTTGGTTTACCAAAGGCCTTAAAGGTGATTTCTGCTGGATCTAACCTTGTACTTAAGAACATGTAACGCTTCATATCTGGCATTGTTAATGGTGTCACAATTATAATACAGATATCCTAGCCTACAAGAGCAAATCTTTACACATGAAATATCACTAATCCTCTGCACTCACCCATCTTTGTGCAAATGGGGGTTTTTTATTATTAATTTTATCTGCTATAGTGAATTGTGGTAGCACGGTGTTCAGATACATACTAATTAATGCTGAAGGCTGACCGATTGCCTCAAGCGCAGAGGGATTCCTCAAGATGGAGAACCAGAGTAGTTGTGTTAACCTTGTTGCTTGCGTGCATGCACACAGCTACAGAAATTTGTGTGCCTTAACTGTACAAGCTCCAGGCATGCCTAGGCTCTGCTGAGCCTTTGACTTTCTGGTTTACAGTAAAGAAGAAAGTAACTGCATGTTAGAAGAAAGGCACTAAGGCATGTCCCAATCCTCTCTCTTCCATTACCTTTGTGGCTACTGAGAGAGGAAAAGTAACTCTGAAAGCTCTTGCGTACTACAAGATGGTAGTAGAGAAGATTATATGTCAGTTAATGTCCCTCTCTGTACCTCCATGGCCATGTAAGAACTCTCACAGTTGAACCCAGAATGATGAAAGTCACCCCTGACCAAAAGAACTTACAGGCTAATTAGACACAGAGGCATAGGAAGCTGTGTAAAGGCAATGAAGCTCTTTAGATTAACACCATTCATTATACTGGACTATTTTTTTTTCACTGAAGACCTTTAAGCTCCAGGGAGGTTGGTTGGCCATGTCAGTTGAGATGCCACTGCGTAAGCAGATGCCCCTACATAACCTGTCAGCCGTCATAATGCCTGTAACAGCTATACCTTCACACGGCTTTTATCACCTTTTTTCTGGAACTAAAGCCTCCCTTTCCAGTCAGAGTGGCAATGTGATTATCAGTCTGTCATCCTTTTGTTCTGTGTTTAATAATAGTTCAAGTGATGACAAGATTGTAGTTTGCTGTATGAAGGTTTTGTCTGGCAATGGAAGGATGGTGACACTGGTAGAGATTGCTGAGATTTCATGTTGCACTATCCACTTGCCCTAACTCTCCACTGATAAAGCAGGCAAGGGACATGGCTTCAGAGAGGCTGCCCTGATGGTTGGATCTGCCCCCACAAATGACAGAAGTTGCTTGTGATTTTTATATTTACCAGATTTATTATTTTACTTGCTCTTTGAAGAAATTTTCAAAACCATAATAGTCCTGATATGAAGAGTTGCTGATAGCAAGACGTGCAATAACAAATTTGTCTGGAATTGTGGTAAATTTGGGTCTGGAGATGAGGCTGTGATTCACAGATACTCCCTTTTTTGGTGTCTATAGGTTGTTTACACAAAGGCCACGGAATTGAAGCATTGTTAAAGGTCCTGGGCTTCATGTGTGAAGGATTTTCATTAATTCCGTCAGGTCCTATGAAGATCACACCAAAGCATATGAGCATTTACAGGAATGCAAGTAGTATATTGCCCTTTTTGACACAGGGATTTTTACTTTTTCTGACTGTTAATAAGTTATTTGTTCCAGAGATAACAGTAACTGTCGAAACTCAGGGACTGTCCTCATGAGGAACTGAAAGCAAGAAACAAAAACCAAAAAGTGAGATCTTCTGTGCATCCTTTACAGAAAAGAAATCTGCTACCTATGAAATCAGTTCTCAGTGCGATTGTGTGTGTCTCTCTCTCTCTTTGTGTACACAAATGAGGCAGATCAAAGTTCAGACAGTACTAAGCTCCTAATCATACAAGCTTCTGATTAGCATTTTTAATTAGTCTGGTGATCACAGGGCAGCCTGAACTGGTCTTGAGTACTAAACTTTCAGAACAGAATTACAGATTACTTCAGTTTTGGTGTCTCCTGCAAAAACATGTCAGGTAACTTTGTGTAGGATGTCTTAAAGGGAAGTTGTGTGCTGTAGAACTCAGCTGCAGTTACCTCTCCCTGAATAGCAGGAAGGACCCACACCTGGAGGATCTGTTTGGGGAGTTCAAATCATTCACACAGAGATTGTGACTGGAATGATGTCCCACACCTTTCCTCTGATTTGAAATACCCACACTGTGTATGAGAGAGTGGTGATAGAATGTTGGAGGCAAAAAAGCAAATGGTTATGACTGCACAAGATGAAAATACAAAGTAGCGCTTCTCTTAAACTAAGCCAGGTGCAAGAAACAATCTTTCTTATTACTGTGCCTACTGTGAACATTTAACTTTTGTGTATGTCCCACACTAAAATGTCTCACTAATAGCACAGACTATTGTTAGCTTCATCCAGCACTGCCAATTTTGCATGTTTCTCATCTCAAGCAAAATTAGTAACTTGAACTGAGTAACAGTTTGAAATAGGGAAGCAGATAACAGGAGATCATAGAGTCACAGAATTGTCAGGGTTGGAAGGGACCTCAAGGATCATCTAGTTCCAACACTTTCCACTCTATCAGGTTGTCCAGAGTGACATGCAGCCTGGCCTTAAAAACTTCCAGGGATGGGGCTTCTACCACCTCTCTGGGCAACCTGTTCCAGTGTCTCACCCTCATGGTGAAGAACTTCTTCCTGACGTCTAACGTAAGTCTACCCTCCTCCAGTTTGGATCCATTGCCGCCAGTCCTATCACACAAGGTCAAGAGTTAGTATCAAAGAAAACCCAACAATATTCCCTCCAAAAAAGACCACAAAATCTCTCATAAGCCATGAACACTCAACTGAGGGGAAAAGGCATCCGTGAGTCAGGAGAACGGAATCCTGCATTTGCCGTTTGGTCATGGTGGTTCATATGAGGAAGCCATGGAGAGAACCTTAGCTTGGTGCTGTCCGTAATCACCTGCCTGTCAAGAAGAGGACAGTCCTGTGCCTCTATAGAACCTGGTCCCTGAAAAAGAAGCACATGGTAATATGACTTGACAATAGAAGTTTGCAGAAGGCTAATAATAATAATAATAATAATAATGTCAATATTAGAGCATAGGCCACCATACATGTTTAGGTACATGCCCAGGTGTCTCTTTTAGCATTGATGAAAGGTGCTTTCTGAACTGTACCTGAAATTTAGTAATTTAGTAAACAGATCCATTGTTGGCATCAGCACTGATGATTTCACCAGAGTCTCTTCAGTGGGTAAACCCTGAAATGGGACCACTGGATTTACAGAGAAACTCCAGCTGTAGGGCACATCAAAGGACTTGTCCTTGTGTTAAGATCCTCAGCATCTTTTTACTCATTCTCAGATTTTAACTTCCAATCCATTTTTCAGTTCAAGTGGACAGTTTCCAGCTATGGTTACCATACTGTACTTTTGCATAGTTCAGAGGCAGAAGTTTTCCTTAATGCAAAGTTGTTTTTGTAGTTTAACTCTGACCTTTGTTTCACTTTGAAGGCTGTAAATAACCCTGAACCAGAATGTAAATGCTATGAATAAGTCAGCCTCACACTGTAATATGGAACTACATCTTCTTCTAACTTGCCCAACTCCTCCCTTGTGTTGTGTATCCTGTTCTCTCTTCTTACTACTGGTTTCTCTTCAATAATCTCAAGTATTTCTTCCATTTCTGAGGAATGTCTATGGTTACATCCCACTTTCAACACCTCGTTAGCAGCCACACACTTACCCAGACCCTGCTTGGGGGTTTCTCCCACAGTATGCAGGAATGGTACAAGCAAGAATTCCTCATATCCTACATGCCATAAACAACCCCTCATAAGCCCAGGAAGGAGGTCAGGCTGCTACATATAATCTTCTTGCTATACAATAAGAACAAAAGGTAGCAACCAGATCTAGGCTCTTAATGTGATCTACTTTAAGCCATAAGAAAATAAGATCAGTTGACTCCTGATGTCCCACATGTGCTGTTAACACATTTTAATTTAGGTGCATTGGTGCTGTTTGTTTCTCTAAGCCCATCAAAATGTCTTCTTGAAGGACAGAATGAGAAATGTTATGCGTATTGGTAGGATTCAATGTGCCCATCTGCCCATAAGGTTTCCATCAATACATACCTATAAAAGGGAGTTGGTCAGAAAGCCTTCAATATTTATCTGCTTACATTGTATTACCTAAGGCCTCCAAATTCATCACAGGATCTATATTTGAAGCCTACTACATTTCTCAGGGATACAGGCATCTGCTTAAATGCTCTCCAGGTTTGGAAAATCTCACGCACATGCATAAAGCTGTACTGGAATAGAGGTTAAACTATAGGGACTTTGTTCCATGGCATGTTCTCCTCTTCATACATACCATTTCTGTCTCCATTTCTTGGGCTTGATATTTTCACTGCGTACCAGCTTCAACTGATTTTATGTTTGTTGCTTTGCTTTTTTTTACATTTTTTTGCAGTGGTTTTCTATGCTTCACACTCAATCACTTTCTCTTTTGCCTGCTTCTCAGCTACTTGTATTCTTTCCCTCTGTTTGCTTCACATGACTTTGCTCACCATCTCTCGACCTAGGCCCAGTGTAAATTTTTCACTTGTTTCACTCTCTATAAACAGAATTCCTTTCTCTTCTTCAAATCTCCCCATAAATCTATGCATGGGTTTGAGCTTAGTATCGACTCTAAGCCCTGTTCCCAGAGGCTTGGAGAAATTTGACTGCCTACCTATAACCATGAGGAATGAGCTTAGCTACCATCATGCTAAACAAGAGGGATTCCGGCTGGTCTGAGCTCTGCAGGTTAACTATACCTCACTATACAACATCTTTGTTGGCTCTCCATAATCTCATTCCTCTCCCACATAAAGGAACTAAATTCAGTTCTGTAAAATATTCTCTGTTTGTTTTCTTCCTGGAAAGTTTTCGTATGTCTGTAAAATAAGTGAAATTCAAAACAGCTGTGGAGGAGATGTCTTCATACAGTTCAATCAACCACACTTTTGTACAGCTTTCATACCCACTGGGATCTGTTTCCAAAATCCTTTGCTAGTCACTCACGATGAGAAGGATCATTAACTAAGCAAAAATTGATTCATTACAATGAGAAAAAATTTCAACATCTATGTGTTGTTAGCCCAAACCACGGACTGCTGTGATCTTATGAATACACCAGAGGAATCTGTGCAGAATTCCCACACACAAAAAAGCCTCAGTTGATGTCAGTACTTGAAAGCCCAGAGGCTGAAGAGGTTCAGTGAAAGTCTTGTTGGGGTATGAGAGAGATTCAATAGGGCAGCTCCTTTCCCTCATTAGATTAGTCCGTCAAAATCATTAAGAAAAGAAGAACAAGGATTCATCCTTCATGACTGTGTTAAAAAACAAACTGCAGGCTCCAAACACAAACATAAGCGAGTGCAGGAAAGAATGTCCTGGCAACTGATGTCCTTGAAATGGCAATACTGAAAAGGTGAGAACTGTCTTTATTCAGAGACTGGAAGGAACCTGGAGAGGTCATCCCATTCATTCCCTTTTCTCAGGCAGTATGGACTCTCCTTAATGTTGAGTGGGCTTGCTCGAAACTTTATCTCTCTCGATACTGAAATTGCTGTTTGACTGCCTATCAAAACTTTTAAAATAAAATGATGGTGAATAACATTAAGAACATTTACACCTCCCACTTTGGCTAGCATCTTTTTTTAACACTGTTAGTGAGCAGAGCTTGGAGACTTCTGGGAAATTTCCCCCTCATCTGACCACAGATTTTCAAAAAAGAAAATTTATTCTATTGAAAACCTATCACGTTAAAGCTAAGAGGAACTGCAACTGTCAATCAGAGAGGGGGAAGAACATTCTTACCATTTATTTCTGTAAAGCTAGTAGAAACTATGTGTTCCTTTATAGACAGTAGGAAGAAAACAAGCTTGCCCTCCGAAGATAAATTCAATGCATGGAATCATGTGAAATGATAGTCTATAGAGGGAATGGCAGTCACAGAAATCGAGTGGGAACAGTGCTCAGTGGAGTCTTTTGTATGAGGAATTCAGGTCATTTCTTTCTTTGCTCTTTCATACACTCAGCGCTGGTCAGGCCACATCTTGAGTGGTGTGTCCAGTTCTGGGCCCCTCAGTTCAAGAGAGATGTTGAGGTACTGGAACATGTCCAGAGAAGGGCGACAAAGCTGGTGAGGGGCCTGGAGCACAGCCCTGTGAGAGGAGGCTGAGGGAGCTGGGGGCTTCTTTAGCTTGGAAAAGAGGAGGCTCAGGGCAGACCACATTGCTGTCTACAACTGCTTGAAAGGAGGTTGTAGCCAGCTGGGGTTGGTCTCTTCTCCCAGGCAACCAGCAACAGAACAAGGGGACACAGTCTCAAGTTGTGCCAGGGGAGGTCTAGGAGGAAGTTCTTGACAGGGAGAGTGATTTGCCATTAGAATGGGCTGCCCAGGGAGGTGGCAGAGTTGTTATCCCTGGAAGTGTTCCAGAAAAGCCTGGATGAGGCACTTAGTGCCATGGTCTCATTGACTGGATAGGGCTGGGTGATAGGTTGGACTGGATGATCTTGGAGGTCTCTTCCAACCTTCTTGATTCTATGATTCTATGTTGTTTCCTGTGGAAGGGATAAGAAAGGAGGGTTAATTTGCTCCCCATTATGATCAGACAAGAGAGGCAAAACCAGAGAATGCTGTTTCAGAGCCTGGGTTCAAAGCAGCAAGGGGAAAGGTGTTTGTTTGAGTAGCATTTGAGAGAAGGAAAAGAGAGCTTTGGTACAGAAGAATAGAGAGACGGTTTTAAGCACATAGGCTAGGCACAGCCATCTGTGAGTGCAGACAAAGAGGACCTTGAAGTGAATCAGAAAGGTGAGTGAAATGAGCTCAAATAGGGAAGTGAACACCACTACATCCTCTTTGAAGACCAAGTCTTGTACTGCAAGTTCGAAAAGAGTCAGTGTAGCAGGAGAGGGAGGCATCACTGTAGCTGCAGTGCTTCGAGAAGAACATTCTCCTCGAAAGCTCCCTTTGAGTTTACAAACCCTGCCACATTCACACCACAGTCTCCTCTAAACCCAGGTAACTGATATTAGCATTAATGAAAAGTCATGATCAAAGCAAATGCTGGCCTATTTTAACACATTTTACAGTATTTCCACATTAATTTCCCAACAGACTTCAGACTAACTGCTAAGGCTTCGAGCAGATCTTATAGTAGCCTTCCAGTATCTGAAGGGGGCCTACAAGAAGGCTGGGGAGGTACTATTGACAAGGTCTTGCAATGACAGGATAAGGGGCAATGGGTTTAAACTGGCAGAGGGGAGATTCAGACTGGATATCAGGAGGAAGTTCTTTCCAGTGAGGGTGGTGAGGCACTGGAACAAGTTACCCAAGGAGGTTGTGGCTGCTCCCTCCCTGGAGGTGTTCAAGGCCAGGTTGGATGAGGCCTTGAGTGACCTGTACTAGTGGGAGGTGTCCCTGCCCATGGCAGGGGGTTAGAACTGGATGATCCTTGAGGTCCCTTCCAACCTTACCATTCTATGATTAAGACAATTCCTACTTATGGCTGATTTTAACAGTAAGTATTTATCAATAAGTATTTATCAATTATTGTTAAAATAGTAAATACAGCACTCTTGCAGATTAGTGCCTTTGCTATTCATAACTCCTTGCAGAGGTTAGCAGTAGACTATTTAGAATTGTATGTTCATCAAATCATTTTGGTTGGAAAAGACCTATCAATCATTATCTAACTCTGCCAAGTCTGGTTCTAAACTATGTCACTTAGCACTACATCTATGGGTCTTTCAAACATCTCCAGTGATGGTGTTCAACCACGTCCCTGGAGAGCCTATTTCAGTGTTTGATAACTCTTTTAAGTAAAGTTTCTTCTAATAACCAGTGTGAACCTGTCCTGGTGCAATTCGAGATGATTCCCTGTGATCCTATCACTTGATACTAGATATAAGAAATTAACATCCACCTCACTACGACCTCCTTTCAGGGAGCTGTAGAGAGCAATGAGGTCTCTCCTCAGCCTCCTTTTCTCCAAGCTAAACAATTCCAGTTCCCTCAGCCACTCCTTGTAAGACTCGTTCTACAGATAGCTTCATTGCCCTTCTCTGGACACACTCCAGCCCCTCAGTGTCTTTCTTGCAGTGAGAGCCCCAAAACTGAACACAGTATTCAAGGTGCAACCTCACCAGTGCTGAGTATGGGGGCTCAATGCCTTGCTCCTTCATGTCACACTATTGCTGATACAGGCCAGGATGGTGTTTGCCATCTTGGAAACCTGAGCATCCTGCTGGCTCACATTCATCTGGATGTCACTCACAGATCTCTCTCTCCTGCACAGCTTTGCAGCCACTCTTCCCCAAGCCTGTAGTGTTTCATGGGGTTGTTGTAACTCAAGTGCAGAACCCAACACTTGGCCTTGTTAGATCTCATGCAGTTAGTCTCAGCCCCCCTGATCCAACCTGTTTGGGTCCCCCTGTAGATCCTTCCTACTTTCAAGAAGATCAACACTCCCTTCCAGCTTCGTGTAGTCTGCAAACTTGGTGAGGGTGCACTCAATCCTCTTGTTCTGATCACTGATAAAGATATTCAAGAGAACTGACCCAAATACCGAGTGTTGGGGAGCAGCACTTGGTACTGGCCATCAAATGGATTTCAGCCAGCCTTGGTCACGTGTGCTTAGCTGCCTCTTAGCACCAGGATAGCCCAGGTTCAGCACAGCTCCTGAGAGGTGGCTGCTCATTTCAGCTTGGAGTAGGAGATACACAAAGGTAGCACTACTCCATAGTCCAATTTAATAGCAGCTGTTGTGTCACCTACCTGTCATGTCTGACTCACCCCACCATCTTTTTGTTGTTTTCATTTAAATATTTAAACACTCGGATATTCCAGCCACTTTACATTTCACCTCTTCAGAAAGAAGCAATGTTTCAGAAGTGTTACCATGGAAACAATGGAGCAAGGAGGCAGTAAACATGAAAGAAAGTCATCCAACAGTAAATCTAGAGATGTGCTTTGGGCTAACATGAAATTAAAATTTGTATAATTAATTGGACTGCTGTTGAGCATGTGTTTGTGTTTATTCCTTTCTTATAGTGATAAGAGGCCGCCTTTTAGACTGTGACAAGAAATTAAAATTTCCTTGTGCAAAATTTTTGATGCCTAAAGGCCTTTTTAATACAAGAGATAATACCACTCTTTGGAGATGACCACTGGAGTTAGTCATCAGCAAGGTCAGGCAACTGAAATGGTGGTGTTAAGGGTCAGCAACACCAGCTTTATCAAACAAAGCAATCCCTATCAGTAGCAGTGGGCTGCGAGCATTGGAGGGTTGTGATCCAAGATATTTGAAAGTTTAATCAGACTACAGGAAAAAGAAGCTTAGCATTAGTAGAAGCAAAAATGCTGCTAGATATGGCAAGCCCCTTCCAGTTATGCAAATGAATACACAGAGCTATTCTGCTTACGAGTGGGTATTAAATTATCCTTGTGGATAAATATAAAAGCATACCTTTGTCAATCTGTCACCATATATCCTGAAATACCATAATTACCTCTCTCAATTATGGGAAGGAACAGCTCTTGGCTATGTGCTCACATTATAAAACAATTTCCTGCATCTTTACACAGCCTTAGCTTTACTGAACTGTGTGGTGTTGTCTGTAGTGGAGGCAACGAAGGAAAATCTAATGTTTCAGCTATGTATCAGCAGAAGCTCAAGAAGACCCTATGTAATGAAGATCATATTGAGTTCACACATGGGCAAACTGACCACAGGAACATGCAGTTCATCTAAACATGCCACCCAAAATGTTCTCTTCATAACAGAGCAGAAACAGAGCATTAGAGCTTTGGTTGCTCTTCATAGCCCTTTAGACCATGCTTAAAACCATTGTACTTTCACTTGTGAGCACAGAAAGGCTCCTGGGCAATGTCTAAAACCTCTCCCTAGGTTTGGAAATTATCTTGATGATTAAAAGAATTGTTCCTACCATCAGTGGCCACTAGAAGAGTTCTATCACTGTAGACTGGCAAAGTGGGATATATCTCTACCAAGCCTACAGTTCTGGTCTGTTTTGCATGCTGCATACCTGGCTGTTGGTGCCCAGACTAGCCAGTAGCATCCACTCCACAGCTGGCCTTCTCAGGAAAGGTGTCCAGCACCTGCCCAAAGGTTTGCCCTTAGGGCCAACTGAGTTTTTTACTGACTTAGAGTTTCTCAGGAGTCTTTCTGTTTGGAACAATGGTTTTCTTCTTCACATGGATTCACACAGACACAGAAGCATTACTGGGGAGCTTCTTATTCAAAGACTCGGTGGTCTACTCTGGGCAGGTAAACAGCTGCCACTGCACATTAGGAACACCTTGAAGAAAGGGCAGGCCATACCCTACTAACCTGAAATACCAATCTAATCATTCATTGTTGAGAGTGCCTTCCTCCTGGAGGGGGGATCAGATATCCACATAACTCTCAACTTCAAGAAACTATGAGACAGTGTGAGGGGACTGGTCTACAAGGTTTGGGACATTGATGAGACCTTGCTCCTAGCAAACCCTGAGGAGCAGATCCTACCCATGGAGGGGTAGACCCAAGCCAATTCACAACAGGCTGGCAGCCCATCAGGGCATCAGACAGGTTGCAGCGGTCACCATAAAATATATTCACTCCACAGCTTTTGATAAAATACAGTTTATGCAATTCTCTATACATACACATAAATTATATCATATCTCTTTGAACTGGCGTAACAGTACAGCTAAATAAATGTTTATGTGGAGCAAACTGATCTGCTGTCCATTCCACAATCATTTTTTAAAAGTGCTGAGTTGTATTTAGCCCTGTGACTGATGGAATCTCACAGAATTAGTTATGCTGCTTGCACTGACCGTGCGAAGGAAAAGAAGAAATGAGATGTGTTTTATGCAATTTGTTTTCCTCACTGTTGGAAATCTATCATACTTTTTCTGCCCAGATTATTAAGATGGAAGCAAATCAGATCATTGAGGTGAATGTTAGCAAGCTATTTTGTAACTGAACTCTATTCTGTATCTTAGCCTTCCAAACTCTAGCAAATAAATTAAAAAACAAAACAAAAGCAAGCAAACAAATGAACAGAACCAAACGAAATCCACCAGAAATAAGGCAATTATTGTGGAAGCTTTAGCTACTCTTCAAAAATTTAGTTCTCATTTTTTAAATTACACCTAATTAGTGAATTTTTAATTATAAGCAAAGCAAAATGACAAAATCTCCAGAGGCTTAGCTATGACTTTGCCATGAAAACTGAGTGAAAGGGCACAGCTTTGTTTTTGTCTCTCCAGAACAGATCAGAAGCTTCCAGAGCAAGGCTGCCTCTTGCTTTCCTTCTGCTCCATGCCTGGCATAGCCTCCCCCTCCATGTGCCATGGCTGCACAAGCTGCCATGGCAGACGTCCTGTCATGCCCGCTTGCTTAAGGTAGGAATGCAGAACATTTTGCACTGCTCAACATTTTGTGATGGTTAGGAAAATAATAAACACATACACCACTAGTCTCTTGAATGTTTACATCAGGTACCTTTTCTGAATGAAGACCTGTTTGATCTCTTGTCTAAGAAATCTCTCTACTTTTCTGCTTTTCTCAGTGTTCCTGTCTGAGTTGCTGGTCACTGACTCTAATGGACCCTGGGCCGAGTCCGAAGAGAATAAAAATCTTTCAGCTCATCATCCAGTCTCTAAGCAAGCTAGTATTCCAGAAAAAAGAACCTCACACCTAAATTCACTCGCAGAATAATCATCATGCCCAGAATTGAATTATTTTTCCTATGTTTCAACAGAAAGCTGAACCAAGTACTGTGAGTGGAGTTATATGAAACCTGGACTGGGTTTTGCTGTCACTGACGCAGTGCCTCCGGCTCAGAGCTTTGTGGAGAGGATGACAAAGTTACTTGTGATAAGCAGACACAGAGTGTTGACACACTCACCAGTGATTTTTAAATGCTGACTTACAACAGGTAAGTATCCTAGCTGCTATTTTTCTTACTTCTAGACTGCTAAAAGAACCGTAGCACTGAAATTATGACCACACAATTGAAAACCTTTTATTTGCCTTGATGAAATAATCTGCCTAGTTTGGATGGGCATTTCAAGTTATTTCTCTGACAAACTCAAAGGTAATAGGGCATCAGCACAGTTTAAAAAGGTCTAGTGCTGTTTAACAAGTAAAATATTTTACAGCCACAGACTTTACTGAGAAGCAGTCTTACAGGGGAGAGAGATGAAATATTTTAGCTCTAGCTCAACTGTACTTTCAAACTTCTGTCATCGCTGTTTTGCAACCTGAAGAATTTTAAGGAAGTGAAATCAAATGTCTATCTGATTTTAGGTGATGTGCAATATTTATTCTGAAGGCTCATGCAGCTTCTTTCACTTCTGAAGTATTTACAACATGCACACACCGTCATGCCTCGGTAGATCACTCCATTAAGTAAAATGAAAGTAATCTGCACATTGTAAATATAGATATGTATGAGTGTGTATGTAGAGACTTAATAAGAATCAGTATTAATGACCATCCAACCATGCAAAGGACTGAAGAATGTCATTTATTAAAGATGAGAGACTTTGCAGGTGATAACAAATACAAAAATCCAGCTAGTCCAGGACATATCTTAAGCACCAACTAGTAATAATTTTGCAAGTTGCAAAAGAAGGCTGAAGAAATTGAGTCTCAAGAAGAAGACTGGCTATTAGTGTCAGGTAGGTGGAGATTAGTTTCAACTCGGAAACTTGAGGAGTTTGATCCTTTGGTGTGATTTTTACTTTTCGGGGTTGTTTGTTTGTTTGTTTGCAGTTTACACTAGCTAATGAGCCAGGGTAACAGTTAGAGATATCCAGCCCCTCCATGAGTCTTGCTCCTTTCTTACTCTGTGCAAACAATTAATAGGGTGTTTCTCCTAACCTGGCTTCACAGGTTTTCTCCTTATTGCTGAGGACTTGTAAAGAGTTGTGCGTATTTGCTTATGAAATGATAATTGATGTGCTTTAGATTAAAAATCTATGTGGACAAAAGTATTTTCTTTTTGAGCATGTGTCTAAGACTTTTTTCCAGATGTGTAATTATACTTCAGGGCTTTACATTAGATGCAGCATGGGCATAAGGAGATGCTGAAGTCATTTGTTGATTTCATTTATTTTTGAAAGTTGTGTGCAAGAAGAAATGTGCCCTTTTATGGAGGAGTATGCAAAAGAACAGCTCAGGGCAAAAGGAAATGTGAACCTGGAAACTAGAGAAGTGGTAATTCCACTAATATGCTATTCCTGAAGACGGTGGAAACCCACATGAGTGAATTTTGCAGCCCTGAGATACAGTGAGAGCAGTAAATCCCTTCCTAGCACACTCTGTCCTGCCTCACAGAAACCTAGCACATGTCCCATACTGTCAAAGCAGCGTTCATGCCTTGTCTGAATTTCCACATTACACTGCATGTAACGAGGTAGAATAGAGGACAGTCCAAGTGAAGGGTGAAGAAGATAGAGAAGTAGAGGAAGCCAAAAGCAAAGTCAGAGAAAATACTGAATGTGAGCAAACCCAAGGTTTGCCTATTGCTTGGTTTCTAGGAAGCTACAACCATCTTCTCCAGGGTGGCATCAGGCTGGTTTCCTCTGTGATCTGCTGGATGTTTTCCTTCTAATTCCATGTCTTCTCAGAAGGGAACTGAATTATTAGTTTAATGGGCTGCTGAAGAAAGCAGAATATGCACTTCCATGGACCATGTAATTCCTGAGCCTCACACTGTACTGCAGTAGCCAAGCTGTTGTGACAGGGACTGGGTTAGCATTTTTGTTCCCATGGGTGGTGGAATGTATTTTGCACTCAAGCATTGATACTAACAACCAAGTGATTCCTGTATTTTGCATTGTCATGATTAGTCACTCTATTTTCACCAAAACTGGAGAAAAAAAAGAAATAGGCATGGAGAAATCATCACTGAGCACATGGCTTTGTGGTTTGCAGAGGATGGGTGGGAGTTACAGCACAGAGGACTGTTTTCAGATCTTTATGACCCTGCCATAAGAGCAAGAGGGAAAACCATGGGCTGCTCCAAGACATGTTTGTCAATGCCAGTGAGGGACAAAGGTGGAAAATAAAAATGTATATATGTCTATTCTTGGAAGTCTCTTCCCTCATCTTATTACCCTTGCAATTGCACATTTTAATTCTGTAATTTTCAATTTCAGGACACAAGCTACATTCAAGCAGGTTTGTCTCTAGAATCCTGATCTTGCCAATTTTGCCAGTGTCTGCTTTGCTGATGTCACTGGACTTCCAGAATTTAGCCTAATGTCTTATGTGGACTATAAGAAAGAGACAATGGTTATAGCACGCTCTGTTGTGATAGGAAAGAGGTAATGGCTTTAAATTAAAAGAGGGGAGACTTAGACTAGATATAAGGAAAAAAAACTTGCAGTGAGGGTGGTGAAACACAGGAACAGGCCAGCCTGAGAGGTGGTGGATACCTCATTCATGAAAACATTCAAGGTCAGGTTGAATTTGGCTCTGAGCAACCTGATCTAGTTGAAGATGTCCCTGCTCGCTGCAGGGGTGTTGGATGAGATGACCTCTAAAGGCTCCTTTCAACATAAACTATTCTATGATTCTACATTCACAAATATTTCAGAAGTTCATCATGGAATGAAGTCTGCTGTTAACTTAAGCTACAGTAGAAGGAGAATCTGATTTGTCTACCAGAAAAAGCTATTGAGAATATTTTACAAAATGGTGCATTTTAATTTTTAGAGAAGAGTATCTATTCCTGATGTACATTGTCATTTTTTCTTCCATACCCTATCTGCAGCCACTTATCCACACTAAAGGTTTTCTAGATTTACTTAGAAAGCTTTGTGAACTTCCGTCCTGCTGATCACATCAGAACCCCAAGCCACAGGTGGCCAGTTCCTTCTGCAACTAAGACTCGTTTGTCTGGCTAACCTTCCACCTCCACAGCCTTTCTCAGTGTCTCTCTTAGTGCCCTCTGGCAAGCTGTTTCTTAATTTTTCTCATCCTCTCCACATGATTTTGCTCCTTCTTCCTGCTGTTCGAACAGAGAGCATCTATATTCACAATCAGTCCCCAGGCAAACACTCATTTCTGACCAGTCATGCACATCGCTGTTGTTGCAACGTCTCCCCATAGTTCCTGCTATAGTGTTCCACTAAGAAATTTAATCACCTCCTACATTTCTCCTTTACTATGACAATAGTGTAGGGGACTGATTTTCATCTCACATAGATATTAATGAAGATTAATTACACAGAGGCTGGTGGAAGCAACACCAGATGAACCCACTTAGTGCCCTTTGGTTTCAAGAAGCACCACATAAATCACTCTTTCACTCTTTCCCATGAGATCACTTATCAGAGATGAGGAGTATTTTAGGGTACCTTTAAACTAGTCACAGGAAAAGGCATTATTCGGTATGAAGAAGCCATTTACCTTTTCTACCTTCTTCCTTCCCTTTGCAGGGCTGGGCTTGCTGAAGAGTAGCCTTAAGGCAGATACGTTAGCCTCTGCATCACTATCGGTTTCACCGCTTCTCCAAAAGTGACTTCACAGTAGGAATTCCAGTAGGAATTAAAATACTTGCCTACAAAATACATATAGAGAGCAAGGGTAGTATGCTGCAGAGTACAGATAGACTCAAAATTATTAAAACAGTTCATGTTTTACCTTGGTCCACGGTGTCACATACACATAACCACACAGTCATAAGAAGCTCTCATTAGACAGCAAAACACTGAAACTTTGAATGGCTCCCAGCCCTATTTTACAACATTTTTGAAGAACATGAAAACTGAGGATTCATTTGTCAGTTCAGCAACTGTTCCAGCTCTGAGAGTTTGAACACTAGTTGTATTGTTCAATGCACTGATTGCTGTGATCAGGACCCTGACAAGGTTGTGACTAACATGGGGCACAAAAATTGAATCAGGCCCTAGAGAAATCAATAGGATTTTTTTTTTCTTAATAGGAACCAGATCTTTTCCTTACACCATAGCAAGCCATTAAAAAATGACAATGCAGAAGAGAATAAGAGTAATAAATTAATTCTGCCTGGTCATCATTATCCAAATATTCCTTGTAGTAATTGCAGGAGAAATAGCTGCTTGAGATCAATTTGCAAACAGCTCTCTGCAGACAAGAGAAATGAAAGGAAAGACTCAGCAAACCTCAGCTGACAACTGTGATGGATCCAGGCTTCTGAAATTATTATCTGATTAGACACACTTTTACACAGGGCAACATAAAAAATACCAATGATAATATACTTCACCAAGTCTCCACAGTGCTCTACTTAAGCAGTGTTGAGGTTTGTATAATAGGACTAACTTTTTTTTCTTTTTTTTTGAAACCCCAGCAAAACCAATAGCATGTGTATGGAGTGAAACTGCAGAATTTCATTCACTTCATGTATTTGAAAAATTCCCTAAATAAAGACTTCTTCCATATCTGCAGGAAAAAAAAAATATACTGTTCATTTATATAATAGATTTCCCTATGCACCTCTGCAATACTTCTTCCATATTTTATCTAAGAAAGCAAAAGTTTAATAAAGGTAACATTTCAGAAATAAAGAAATAGAAATCACATTGAGATAAGCTTAGCTACAAACAAAGAGACCAAAAGAACTGCTACAGAGCTTACACAGTTGGGATAGGAAGTAGTATAATCCTGGCAAAGTTAAATGAAGACCAAACAGTGATATCCCTGCAGCCTGACTGAGAATGACTTACAAAATGGATTGGATTTTTTAATGCAAAATGAAAGAACAAAGTAGGACACTTACAACATGAGTCTCTGTGTTAAAAGAAGCCTCAAAGGAAATGCTAACAATGCCCTTGAAAACTGGATCTTATTTATAGGGTGTGCCACTAATTAAGTCAGCACCTACAGTGCATGAGTGTAGCTCAATTTTCCAGTTGCATGTATACAAACAGTAAGGCAGAAGGAGGTCTCTTTTGAGTGCACATCAGATTCTCCATTCCATTAGGAATTATTAACAGAAGAGAGAAAGATATATTTTGAAAACCCTAGAAAATCAGCATGCACCAATGTGCTCAGCAGTGCAGAAAACACACGTCAATTCTCCAACTACCAGGGCACTCCTAGCAAGTTAACCTTTTGTATTCACATGCTGGCTACCAGGCAGTATGTGATATGCCTTTGTCTGTGGAGGTCCATGGAAATATGGGTTGTATGATTACAAAGTGAGAACAGTGTACTGTGCATCTGTCAAATGCCATCCATATGGCAAGCCTGAAGCTCCCCAGTACCAAGGAGGAATAAAGCTCATGATGTATATACGTTTTTCCTAGGAATGAAAATCTAAGACTAGTAGCCAAAAATATTCAGCTAGTTAAAACAGTACTGGTGCTTTGGACTTCTCACTATAGCAGATTCATTATCCTGGAAAGAGCTAAACTGTTACCTAAAACTGGCATATTTGCAAACTGCAAAACGCAGAGGAATTCTTCTCTGTCTCTATGAAAACTGAGTTAAAGAATGGACATCAGAAAGGACAGCTCAGTGGCTGTTCTGGCCACATATAGAAGAAGCTAGGTAAATACCCAGATCGTGTGGCAACACACCATATGCTGGGCTGCTAAGAATATGCAGTCCCCTAAGCTAGCAAAGGAAGGTCTCCACACACTATACTCAAGAATGAGAGTAGAATTAAATAGTAAAACTAAGCATGCAGAATATCTACTAAAGAAGTTATATATATTATATATATATGTGTGTATATGTGTGTAATAATTTATATATATATATAAACATAAATTCATACAGCAATCATTCCATGAATGTATATCATGAAGCATATTCTGCATCCACTATGGGAAAAAAGGGTGAGTTAACTAAGCCCTGACTTCCCTTAGCAACAGAGAATATTTTCCTCTCAGTTTAGAACAGTAGCTCTTTCGTGCTCTATCTACATGTTCTACAGGTTTGCCCATTTTTTGAGTCAAAAGCATTGCTTTGGAAATGCAGGGTACTTTTTGCTGCTTCATCTTTTGCAATTAAAAACACCTTAATATTTTTGCCAGATATCCGCACCCTTTGCTCATTAGATCTCTCCTATCTTTGCTCATTTTGCTTCAGTAAAAAACATTTCTCATTTTCCAAGTATCAATATTTGAGTGATTTGGAGACATACTTAAAAGAATGACCCATTTAAAAGAATGGCTATGAAGAGTCACTTGGGTTTGTACAGGTACTCTGTTCATCTTATTGATTCATTGCCATTTCAGAAGAAAGTGGTGTCCATACCATATGCATAGTTTAATTTCTGTTGCTGTCTTTTCATTGTGGGATGTTGCTTTAGGTAAGACAACAGCTGTCTTTCTGTCTCACTGTCATTCTCTTGTAATGTAGAACAGAGCTGCAGTTCCAGTTGCATTTAGCAAAACCATTTTGTGTTCCTCGTGGCAACTGTGAAATCATAGAATCCTAGAATAGTAAGGTTGGAAGGGACCTCAAAGATCATCTAGTTCCAACC
Organism: Semnornis frantzii; assembly: GCA_013399775.1. Lineage (NCBI taxonomy): Eukaryota > Metazoa > Chordata > Aves > Piciformes > Ramphastidae > Semnornis > Semnornis frantzii. Next base: position 18,654 of record VWYK01038300.1, on the reverse strand, counting down.
CCCTGCCATAGGCAGGGACACCTCCCACTAGTACAGGTCACTCAAGGCCTCCTCCAACCTGGCCTTGAACACCTCCAGGGAGGGAGCAGCCACAACCTCCCTGGGCAACCTGTGTCAGCACCTCACCACCCTCACTGGAAAGAACTTCCTCTTAACATTCAGTTTCAATCTCCCCTCTGACAGTTTAAACCCAATGTCCCTTGTCCTGTCATTGCACTTTGTAAATAGCCCCTCCCCAGCCTTCCTGTAGGCCCCCTTCAGATACTGGAAGGCTACTATAATGGGTTTAAACTGGCAGAGAGGAGATTTAGACTGGATGTTAGGAGTAAGTTCTTTACAGTGAAGGTGGTGAGGCACTGGCACAGGTTGCCCAGGAAGATTGTGGCTGCTCCCTCCCTGGAGGTGTTCAAGGCCAGGTTGGACAAGGCCTTGAGTGACCTGTACTAGTGGGAGGTGTCTCTGTCTATGGCAGGGGATTGGAACTAGATGATCCTTGAGGTCCTTTCCATCCTTACCATGCTATGATTCTATGATTGTATGATTATTTTTTCTTCTTTTCCTTTGTGCTATTCAGTATCAAGACAGATAGACATCCCAGGCCATGCAGTGAGGTAGTTCTCTATCCTGTTACTCTTAGTTTTCCTGAATTCAAGAAGAATTTGTGCTCCAATGCCATTCCCATCTTGTCTGATTTATCTTGCAGTTAAAGTACCAAAGTACCTTCAAGTCCATGTCCAAGGATTTGCTGACGCTTATCTATTAGACATATGAAGTTACCACCTGAATGAAAGCTCCAGTTAGCAAGACTGTACCTTGCAGAGGTGAAGGGCACATGACACTTTTTTTCTCAGTGATAACAGTGACATTAATGTTTCTTAAAATGATGCCATTCCATCCAGGTGTTTGTTTCAGGGATCATATGAGTCATGACACATTTAACTCAGGCTGGGAAGAGTCAAGCAGTTTCTAGAAAGAAGAACAAATCTCAGATGGCAGGTAAACAGGACCCTACCAGAACTGCAGAATGATGAGACACTGAACTATGCAGACACCCAGCAAGAAGCCAGATGTATGCACTGGGGAGATATTGCACTGGACCATAGGGCCCCTGTTCGAGGAAGAGGTACACAATAAGAGGTATGCTACCTTTTCTGAGAGTTTTATATTCATGTGGTAATTTGTTACTGACAATAGCATTTTCATCTGTTCCAGACAGTTGTTGCACTGAGACCATCGGCACTAAAGAATCTTTGTATTTCATTAACTCCCTATGCAAAAATTAATTAGCCCACAGATTGCAGTAATAATACTGAAACTGATGTCTGAATGTACAAATAACCTGTGCAGTACCATCCATCAGCAAATCCAAGAAAGTAACTAAAGAAGGAGTATACACTTACAGAGTTTGTACAAAGATTATAGACTCGACAAAGATTACAGAATGGTTTGGGTGGGAAGGGACCTTGAAGATCCCTCTTTCTCCTTCACAGGACAGTTGGACAAAGGACTGAGGAACTCCGTTTTAATTTTCCAGGTCCATCTTTTCCTTCAGTAGCTTTTAATCACTATGAAGCTTAGTTGTTAGTAACTCTGAAGTCAGACACTAGCTCTTTAGTATATATTCCTATGCAGCTTTTTTTGGTAACAGCATTAAGCACAAAAGGTGTACTCTTCCCTCCTGCATGTTTCTGTTGCTCTACAGTAATACTGTACTGGACCTCATAGTGATGGACATTATCAAACACTGACTATCAAAGCTACATGTCCCTAGGAGCTAAAGAAAGATAGCTGGTGAGGTACACCTATGGAGCAGGGTACAGGGACCAAAGAAGCAGTGCTAGTCATTATGACGAGCACCAGACCCAAAATAAGCAATCTCAACTCCTAGACTGGTTATTGATGACTCTGGTCCTTGGAAGATGCTCACTGTGTCTTGATCATTGCACTAACAAGGTGCTGGTGCCCTGTCAAGATGCCATGGTCTCTCCACAGAAAACACCCCTCCTCCACATGCACAAAAATGCAGAAAATCTCCACCGTCTTGCCATGACCTTTAAATGGCACAGTTTGTCATGTAGCAGAAGGAGATATTTTCTTGGGGTGGGGACAGTGCTAAGTGTGTTTATTTCCTGTGACCACACACTTGAGCCTTATCTCACAGTGCCAGTTTTTCAGCACTTGGCCTTAAGCCATCCCTCCTAGAGTCATAAAACCTGCCAGCACGGAGGTTCTAGAAAGAGGAGTCCAGCGGTGTTCTGCAAACAAATCCTCCCCACCTGCAGCTGTCATTTATATTACAGTGGCTGTTAATACCATAAGCTTGGAAGAGCAACACCTGATGCTCTGAACTGTGGATTTATATGCAATCCTTTATACCAGCTCTCCTATTCCTAAAACTCATCAGATCACAAGTTAAAAATATGTGAAATACCACAGTCTAATCATCCGTATGATGAGTCCTGTGTCAGCACCAAGCAACAATGAAATCTGCAGTGTCCTTATTTCAGTGTTCTACCTGGTTCCCTGTAATACCAACACTAATGAACTGTAACCTGGGAAACCACTGAAAGGCTGTTGGCTTAATTCGTTTGGCTAGATTAAGGTGTCTTTCAGAAAGGAAACTGAAGAGATCTTCCTCCCCCACAAACCAATGTTCTTCAGACTGTTCCTTTAGACTAACAAAGTTTCTTGAAATTAATGAAGTTAGTTTGATTTTTTTTTTCCTACCTGCAATGAAACAATAACAGGTGTCTGGAAGTGGAAGAATCTCTAGTTAGCAAAATAACTTGGGAAGAGTGGGAAGAATGTATTTGCAAGATTGGGGTAAATAATACTTTGCATTTTTGCACTTTGAAAACAGAATTATAAAGAAGTTTCATGTATCAGTTAAACCTCATAGTGTCCAATTAACACTACCCTTATCCTGTACAGGTAGATGAATGACTGGGAAGGCAGAGGAGGGTGGGATGTTCATTCAAACTCACACCACGAACTGGCTGAAAACAAAAGTCCCCAACCACTGCTTCCGGTCCTCTGTCCAAAAAAATGCTGCCCTCCTGTAGCACTTCAGCAGCACTTCTCCACGAACACTTTTGCCCTCTCTGCCTTCTCTCACCTTGGTCCTACTGAACGTGGCTGTTTTCTGTGGGCAAGTTGCCAGGAAGCAGCTCTGTTCCAGGCAGACTGTGTCTTTGATCCCTCTTCCATTGGTTTGTTCCAGCAGCCAGCTGGAGAAGAAAAGAAAGGGATAATAGGTGCTGTGGTGGCAGGAAAGTGCAATGACCTTGCTGTAACATCTTCCTCAAAACATCTGCTGTCTACTGTGGCTGGCCAAGCTCACGCCCTTGGGACTGCACCTCCTCTCTGCACATAAAAATGCCTCACCAGATGCCTGTTCTTGCTAAAACAAGCTAGCAGAATGGGGTGTACCAGGAAATAGAGGGTAGTGGAGGAAAAAAATACAGCAGCACTGTACTCACTGGGATGTGTGAAAACCTGGTTCATAGCACAGCTCGAAGAGTATCTCTGAACCAGCCTCCTCCACTGCAACCTTCCAGCTCCTGCTGACCACATAAATATGCTTATGTGGTCTCCCAAATATTCTGAAATTCTGTTTTTGCTATGATGTCATCAAAATGCTACCACCTAGCTAAGCTGCTGGTGCTGGAGCTTTCTGCCTCTAGTACTAAGCATAATGTCTCCACTATATTCTCATTTAGCTGTCTGCATCCTGATGGATCATATCTTATTCTTAGAGGGCAAGCTTGGGGTTAGAAGCAGAAATGGTCTTCTTGTCCTGTGTTTGCAAATACCTACCATGCTGGAAACCAAGTAGATCATTCCTGAGTTTTTGGTGTTAAGTGATAAAGAAGAGTGGAAATTATAGTAACAGAGTTGTCACAACAAGAGCAAGTGACAGAACTGACAACAGAGCAGTGGCATCCTGCCTTCTTGCTGTTCATCTGTCACTATTCATTTCAGTACCTCTGTGATTCTGCACTTGCACACATCCAACCAGTGGAGCAGTAGGAATTGTGACGATCTAGAAATCTCCTTCTCCTTATAAGAGTAAGATCACATGGCTTTCTGCCAGCCAAATAGTTGTAAGCTCTTCATATACAAGAAGCTTTCACTAGAACTTAGCCACCATAATCCAATTTTCTCAATTTCAAAAAGGTTTAAATTGTTCTTCCTGCTCTTTCTACACTAACAGCCTCAGAACTGTATGTTAAGAAGATGTATGTAACATGTCTGAGAGAAATTTTCCATTGGTTGTGTTAAAATCTTCCCTATAGCCCTTAAAAGCATCTTGGCAAGAGAAAATTACTAGTTGCAGACACGTGTCTCTGTCATATCAGCAACCAAGATAAGCTGATTTGCAGCCTTGGACACTAACCATCGCTCTACTTTCAGGTTGCTGAGGACTTGATACATAAGCATGTCGAAATGCTCCCAAAATAGAATATACTTTGGGATTTGACATATTTAGAACATTAAGGTGAAAAAGCAAAGAGTTGATCATATTTATAGTGGAGTGTAACAGCACACTCCAAAGAATCATGTACATGTTGTATAAGAAAAGATCTCTTTGTTGAAGATGAGGTGGCAGAGGAGGGGTCAGAACTCAGTTAACCAACTGTGTAGATAGGAAAAAGAAGTGCCATTCTCCCAGCTTGAAAGCTGTGTCATAGGTGTTAAATGGCCTCCTGATACCAACAAGCTTTATCTGCAATGAACATTTTCCTTTGATGTTTCTTCAGAACTAGTCTAGGGCACTGACCACTATAAACCTCTTAAATTTCAAGTGCTATTTTTATGGCCTCTTTATGATTGGAGTAACCTCACTTAAAGGATTACAGGGGTTACTTCATGTCTTTGTAGCCAAATGCGTTCTGGTAAACATCAGATTGATCTGAATTCAACAGTTGCCTTTAGCTTTGATTGTTAATAATTCTCAAGATCTTTGTTCTTTGATTGTCACTAGGGAATCTTAAACGCGGGCTGTGTTAATTAGTACCTGGCTTATCAGCAAGACCTGCAGTATGAAATACAAGAAATAGATCCCTTATATTGTTAGGGAAATTACCTGAAGGTAAATCAGAAATAATAGTATTCGCCTGATGATTTCCACAATATTTGCTAGCTTGGCTTTAGTGTTTTCAACTGGTTTATAGTAGAAGTATTTAAAAGGGAAGGCACGTAGGGTGCTCTACTTTAAAAGCAATGAATGCTCTCTGACTAAAAGAATTTACAGCCTAGACTGAAGCATTTAGACAAACTACAGTCAAATGAACAGGTTAATATATCTGTCAGGTTATACAGTGTTGATCTATTGTAGAAATGATGGAGACACTGCTTTCTAGTTGAATAACTGATTGCTATCAAACATCAGAAACCACAACAGTAAGTTATTACATTCCCATATTAAACCTCTATAGAGCTTCCCAATGAAAACATAGCCATGTGGCATGTGCTTTGAAAAGCATAGTCCAAGTGCCATGTCATGAGATCCTTAATAGCATAAAGAACTACCCAGTGCCTGTGTACAGCTCTGCCCTCTCTAAGACTGCCTCACAGTGCCCTGTTGTACCTGGGCTTGCCCAGTCATCAGCTGCTGAATTGCTTCACACCTTTTACTTTTGAAGAAGGATGCAAGATCTTTAGTGCTCTTCTCATGTTGCCCAAGCCAAGGTGTGCATCCTGAGGAAGTCGTAGGTGGCAAAAGATAAGCATGATGATGTAACATGTAATCTGGTACACAGAAATGCTCATCTTCACCTGCCATACCTATTTTTGGCATTTTTGAAAGTGCTCTCTTCAGTCCCAAAGGTCTCAGGCAAATGACTCCTTTATTAATACACTCCAGTTCAACCTATTTGATCTGGGAAAAGAATTGCAATTGCACCAAGAAATTGTTCTCATATATTAAATTAGCTAGAGCCAAGATGGTCAATATTAAATCTGACTGAAATTATAGGTTCATCCTCTACCTTCACAGTCCGTTACAGAGAAAGGTCACCGTATGATTGAGGTTCAAAGGGAACCTCCTCTGTTTCAATTTGTGTCCATTACCTCAGGTCCTGTCTCTGGGCACAGCTGGAAAGAGCCTGGCTCCACTCTCTTTAGGTATTTACATACACTGATAAGACCCACCCACTCCCAAGCCTTCTCTGCTCTAGGCTGAACATTTCTAGCTCTCTCAGCCTTTCCTCATAGCAGATATGCCCTAATCCCTTAATCAACTTACTGGCCTATTGCTGGACTCTTTCCAGTGTGTCCATGGCTCCTTTGTACTGGGAAGCCCAGAACTAGACAGAATAGGTCAGATATGGCTTCACCAATGCTGACAAGATTGCCTCCTTGGACATACTGACAATGCTTCGCCTAATATGAACCCATAATAGGATCCTGTTAGACCTTCTTTACTGCAAGAGCACATTGTTGACTTCTGTTCAACTCCTCAGGTCTCTTCTGCTGAGATGCTTTTCATGTGAGTGGCCTCCAGCATATGTTGGTGCATGGAGTTGTTCCTCCTCTGGTGCTGGACTTTGCAGTTCTCGATGAATTTCACAAGGTATCTGTCAGCCCATTTGTCTGGCCTGTCAATGTCCTTCTGGATGACAGCATGACCCTCCAGTATATCAACCACCATTCCCAGTTTTGCTGAGGGTGTATACTTCTGCCCCATCAGCCAGATCATTAATGAAGATGTTAAACAAGATTGGACCCAATACTGACCCCTTGGGGAAATCACTTGGTACTGGTCTCCAAATGTGTTCCACTGATCAGCACACTCTGGGCCTGGCCATTCAGGCAAATTTCAGTCCACTTCAGTGTCTACTTTTCTGTGTGGATCTTCTGGGAGATAGTGTCAACAGTCAAGTTGGTAGACAATATCCATTGCTCTTGACACTTATCTACCAAGACAGTAATTTCACCATAGATGATTATCAGGTGGCTCAAGCATTGCTTCTACTCGGTGAAGCCATGCAGTCTGCCCCTGTCTTTTCAGAGCAGCTTACTTGTGGGATTGAACGTTGCAATAGCGGTATCAAAATCCATCAGCAACTTTCAAATCTTGTCCATGCTCAATTCTTCTTTTTTTTTTTTTTTTTTAAATCATTGGTAAGACATCTTCCTGCATCAAGTGCAGCTGGCTCAGGCTTATATTGAAGACAGTTCCTTTTCTTTATATTCAGTTCTGTTGTCAAATACTCCATGCCACAAGACCCCTGTGAACTGTTCCAGCCTCAATGGCAAATATGCAATAAGAAAATTTCTAAATTGTCTTCCATTTGCTTAAGAGAGTGTATCTTGGGTCAGTATTTGTTTTATGTAAGTTTATCACCCAAGAGATGGAAGACTTCTGTTTTCATAGTTAAATATGTAATTGGACAACTCTTAAAGCATGGTTACACCCAGTTCATCTTGGGGTTAAAGAACAGTTCATAAATAGGAAGTGTTTTGAAGTCTGTAGCATTAAGATTGGGAGGTAGGGAAAGGATCTTTACAACCTGTATCTTCAATGCGATTGAATTTTGTGGGTTATTTATATACTCTGTTTTGAAAGATGATCCCTATGTAATGAACAAAAATCTCAGTTTACAAGGCACTTGCTGCTTCTGTGAGTCTGCAATCTGCGCAGCGGAAACACAGAGGTCACGATAAGAGTTTCTGAAATCCCTGCTGGTAGGACAACACTTAAGGGACTTCTACAATACTCAGATTCTGCATTAACATTCACTTTCTGAGAGCTTAGCTTACTGGCAGCTCACTACAGAAGTTCATTAGATCAAATAAGTCCAGGTGAGTATAAACTCTTAACAACTTCTGACAGATGGACTTTGTCTGTCCTTGATCTAACAGCAGCAACTACTTGTAGTAGCTATTACTGCCACTCTGCTTTGTGGTTTTATCTTGCTGCTCATCACTTTAGTAATATCTGAATGTCTTACAAAATATGCAAACACTAACAAAGTCCTAAGCGGATTTAAAACTCCCACTGCCAGCATCTAAAACACTTCTCTGGCCTCCTTAAAGAATGCAATGCTGGCTGCTCACTGCTCAAGAACAAAAATTATTACTTTTGAGTACAAGTTTCATAGATCATTATAATGATTTACGAGTCTCCTCCCAGGTCCATGTGAGAACACATAAGGACATTTTCTACCAGGTTTTTGGTAGATTTTTATAATTTAAAAATATTGCCTTTGTACCAAAGATACCTGAAGCCTGATAAATGCTGCTTTAATTTAAAAGAAGACAAAATAAAAGTTTTCTTCTTGTCTTTTAACTCACTGCTGAGGTCAGTAATTCATCAGATTTGGGACCTGCAGATTTGAGACCAGCACAGAGAGTGTTTTTCTATAGGAGATTCTGAGTCCATGCAATAAAAATGATCATCATTTTCACATAAATATTTGCATGCCTAACCAGGATATAGACATTGGTGCAACACTTGCATTGGCTACAGTAAAGAGTGCATCTCTTTCAGCACTGCTGCAGTGTCCTGCATAAGTGGCTAATCTGAATTGTGGCTGCAACAGGTGATGGTCTTCTGTTGCTTCAGCCTCTGTCTTGTGTCTTTATTTTGCTTTTTCCACTTTTGATATCCTGCTCCTCTTTTCAGGCTTGTCTATATCACAAACAGACATCGGAAGAGAATAGGCAGACCCAGTCAGTCAGGGTTGCTTCCCATCTTGAAGCTAATGCAAGTGCCAGTTATTGCCTTCTTGCCTTGACAGTGCACAGCAGTTGCACAATTTGAACAATAAAATACCTTGCTCACAGCAGTCTCTTCTGAAGGAGACATATCTTGCCCTAGATGGTCTGCAAAGAAGGTGAAGTTTGGTGCCTGGAACATAATATAAATACCAGAAACTGGGAGATAAGTGGAACTTTATGTCTTAGAGAATAGAAAGAATTCCAGAAATGTGGCCCTGCTATGTGAAATCTGCAGGAAGTAAATGACCTGAGCATACACAGTAACTTAGTGCTTAGTTTTGGACTAGGCAGTCACAAGTGAAAAAGACATAAACTGAAATGTTCTACACTTAATACCAGGAGCTGGCTAAATTCTGCTTAGATTGGAAGTTAATAATTCCACTGGCTTGCTGTTTATCCTCAACTCGAAGAAAGTCTCCAAGGTGTAATTATTCAGGTCTTTCTTGCGTGAGTAGAGCAGACTAAAGCTGCTCACACTCCCAGAGCGGGAACACTATGCAGATACCTGCAGCGCTGCAGGGCAGGCCCTGTACTGCCTGGGGACTGAGCGGGGCAGAAACCAAGAGAAGTTGAAACACACACCACAGAGCAGTTTTGAGCAAGCACAGACTGATAGACACATCATTTTGGCTAAAAGCTTTTCATTTACCCTTATTAAATTTATCAGAATTGATTGCTTTTTAACAAAGTTATTCTTTTGATCTTAGGCTCAATACAAAGTAAATAAAACAGGGAAACTGTTATTAAGAGATAAAATGAAACATTGGAGTTCAATGAAAATGTGAAGGTTTCTTTTCTCCTGGTGTTTGATCAGGGGTAATATTTCAACTGGAGTTTCACACCTAAAGAGTTCATTGAGATTCAATGAGATAGTCACTGTATCTATTTAAATAATGAATTTAAATCATCCTGGCTCTGCACTGTCCAGGTCCTCAGACTATTTTACAAGGTAGCACTGAAGAGCAAAGAGTGAGGGCTCCTAGTTTCCTCTATTGTAAATTATAGGAGAATCAATGATTACCCCACACCTCAATTCAAAATTAGTTCTGCTTGGGTAGATGGGACTCCAGCACAGCTGTACACCCACATAGCTTTCCTCTGCCAATTTCTCACCAAGCCTTCCCTATTGATGGCTACATAGGAGTTCTCTGCCTCAGGTTTCCCATCTGTACTTTGGGGTAAAAGTATTTCCTCGTGTGGTGAAAATTAAATCACTGGCATTCAAAACCAGCATTTAAGAACTAATGCTTAAATCAGAGCAAGATTTTTTACAAATGATCATAGAATCATAGAATGGTAAGGTTGGAAGGGACCTCAAGGATCATCTAGTTCCAACCCCCTGCCATAGGCAGGGACACTTCCCACTAGTACAGGTCACTCAAGGCCTTGTCCAATCTGGCCTTGAACACCTCCAGGGAGGGATCTTTTTAAATAAACAAACAAACAGATAAAATTGGGGAAAAGTGTATACATAAGTAATTAACACATGACTAGAAGGTGGACAGCACTGTCACAAGCTTTCTATTTTAGAGGAAATTTCAGTCTCTAGAGGTTTCACTCTGCCATTTGATGAACAATTACTGCTACAGCCTGAGGAACAGTAAACAGCATCCACAAAGTCCATGTAGATGTTCCAAATAAATGTCCTGTCACCTGACACAGACTTTTTCAACCGAGTAAGAGATGGAGAAAAGGGAAGAGAAATACTATTAGCATATGAAGTGAACATATATTTCCACAAGAAACTAACTCTCTGTGTCAAGTAAAGACATACTGTGTCTAAGTCGAGCAGCCTCAGGAAACAGATATAATCGAAGTATTTCACCGGTGAAGTTTTAGGTCCAGCCTACTTCTACCTTTCAAGATAACTCAGCTTAAACAAAAGTATTCAACAAATTATTGTCACAGATGTTTTGTTTTTTTTCTCTCAAAGTCCAAAATAGATCAGAACACAAGTTTGAGCTACCAGTGTTTGTTGATCCTTATGTAGCAGCACATGTGCCTGATCAGAGTCAAACAAAAGGGCATGAGACCCCAGAACAGGTAGGTATGTCATCAAGACATTTGAGACATAGGGAATATGACTGGATTAATTGGGAAAAAAATAGCTGTGTTGCTCAGTACTGCACATTCCCGGAGGGTGAGACTCAAGACATACATGAAACCTGAGAACAAAGCTTATAGTCACATACTTTACTACTGACAAAGAACGGCAACTGAATGGACCATCTGCTTGTGTCATCTGTGCAGTCACCAGAGTCTGAAAAGTAACCTTTCTGTTTGCACTGATTTTCATCTCCCTGGGGTTTTATGGACAGAGAGCTATTGCTGATGAGAGAACTGAAAACTCAATACTTTAAAATATATTTAAGGGATTTTGTTAATATCTGAGTAATTGATAACTTCTAAAGAGGCAACTTCCCAAACTAATCTGAAGAGGCTATTCCAGTGCTAGCTGCTTTACTGTCCAATCTTTCAGGACTCAGAGGAAGCTCACAAAAAATACACTTACTACTTCAACTAATTGTCTACAGTCAGCAACTGCACCAGACTTAGGAACTTCGAACTAAGACATGAAGAAGTTAAAAAATTACCCCAAAACCCCAAACAAATATGCAGATAGCCCAAGACCATATCCACATCAGAAGTGGTTTCACAGATCAACAAAGAATATCAACCCACACTGCTGATTTTCACAGAAAGTCTTCACAACCCTCACAAGGCTACTGCCAGGTTTGTCTGCCTAAAACCAACCATGCCTGGCTACTCGGCGGAGTGTTATATGTGAGCAAATGTAACAATCCATTGAGCTAACTAATTGTAAAGACAGCCATGGCAAAAGTTATTTATTAACATACCTTGTCTCCAGAGAAGGTTTAGACTGGACATTAGAAACATTTCCTTACCAAGATGGCGGTCAAACACAAGGACAGGCTTCCTAGAGAAGTGGTTCAATGGTCCAAGCCTGACAGTATTCAAGAGGCATTTGGACAGGGCCCACAACAACATGCTTTAACTTTTCATCAGCCCTGCATTGGTCAGGCAGTTGGACTAGATATCATTGTGGGTCTCTTCCAACTGAAATAGTCTTTTGTTTTCTCTTTTCCACAGAGTGATGGTAATTTACGGAAAAAAAAAAAAAGCAGCACAAAACAAAAAAACTTTTTTTTTTTTTCCCCCCCATGAGAAGAAAATTTATCAGATAGTGACTGCCCAGAGTATTGAAATGCAACATGGTACAATAGGGATTAAGAGGAGCACAAGCCTCCTGACTTTTAAAAAGACTATTTAGATTGGCACAGGAAGAGAAGACTCAGGAGAGAGCTCTGATAATGCTCTTAGATCTCTGCAAAAGTTTGTCTCAGAGTTGTTTAGCTTAGAAGCTGCAGTCTTCAACCTGTCCTTGTGTAATGTGCAAAAGTTAGAGGATACTATACACTAACATTTTACTTTTGTGAAAAGTTGAGTGGTGCTGTCAATGTGCTAAAGGGGTGGGATGTCATTTAGAGAGGCCTGGACAAGCTAGAGAATTGGGCCCAGGTGAAGCTCGACAGCTTCAGCAAAGCCAAGTGCAAGGTCCTGCACCTGGGTAGGGACAAACCTCATTATCAGTACAGGCTGGGGATAATGTGATACAGAGCAACCCTGCAGAAAAGACCTTGGTGGTACTTCACAGAATCACAGAAACATTCAGGCTGGCAAAGACTCTCAGGATCACCAAGTCCAACCAAGTCCCTACCTGACAAGGTTCACCCCTAAACCATATCCCCAAGCACCACATCCAAATGACTTCTAAATACATCCAGGGTTAGTGACTCAACCACCTCCCTGGGCAGCTTATTCCAATGCCTGGCCACTCTTGCTGTGAAAAAATGCTTCCTAATGCCCAGTCTAAACCTACCCAGTCACAGCTTGAGGCCATTCCCTCTTGTTCTATCGCTATTTACCTGTGAGAAAAGACCAGCACGATGTCCTTTCAGGTAGCTGTAGACAGCAATGAGGTTTCCCCTCAGCCTCCTCTTCCTCAAACTAAACAACCCCAGCTCCCTCAGTTGCTCTTCATAAGATTTATTCCCCAGGCCCTCCACCAGCTTTGATGCCACTCTGCTCTGATGAGACCTCACCTGGAGCACTGTGGTCAGTCCTGGGACCCTCAACACAAGAAAGGGCCCAGCTGAGTCCTGCTGTGGGTTCACTGCAGAGCTGGCTGGAATGAGCTGTGTCTAGCACAAGGACAATCCTTCTGTTCACAGATGCCACTCCTGAATCCTCACTCCCTAGTATCAGAAACTTGCCATCTACACCCAATACATCACCAGAATGAGCCTCTGAGCAACCTGTTTTCACAGCAGGGTCACACAGAAGAAAACTGATTCAATTGCAGCCAGAACTACTACAGCCTATTGCATAAGCAGTGAAGCTCTCCTGATTGAGCCTACCAAAAAATTAGGTTAGAAACCTCCAAAGTTAGGAAGGAATCGGCAGGGAGAGAGAACAGGAATGAACCTCACTGCTGCAGACTGGGAACTGGGCACTGAAACTTGGCCTCAGTCATTTCTGGGACTTGGTCCCACATCACTGTAAATGGAGTGCATAGTCATTAGTGGATGTTTGTATAAATGCAATAAAACATCAGACAGTAGCATTTGCTAGCCTAGTAAATGTTAGGGCAGAGGATCTTGCAGGTAAGGCCCAAAAATGGTGGCAGAACTGAGGAAGGGCAGCAGGTGACTTTTGTTTAGGCTTATCTGGTGCATGCTACACTGGTGGAAGGGAAGCAGGGCACCTATCTAAACCCCCAGGTTCTCCGCAGGGCCTCTGCACTGCCAGGCTGCAGTGCTGGAGCTGGAGGCTTTGGTACAATGTTTGAGCCATAGGCCATGTCTGTCTTACATGCATAACCCTGATGTTCTATGGAAACATCTGCTTGTCACAGTGTTTTCTGGCTTCTTTCTGGGAGCTAGGAGATCTTTGTAGCTATTAGCAGAACAAGTTCCCTAGACAGGAAGAATGTGAACATGAAAAAGACTTAACTAAAATTTAAATTTAATTCTTCTTTGCAGGTGAAAGGAAAGCTATGACTTTCTGTGCTTCTGGAGGATGCATTTCTGAAAAGAAGATAATTTCCAGCCTTGTCTTAAAGGCTTGCAAATAAATTGCTCAGTCTCAGTTTTAATTATAGTCTTGAGGTTCAGTAGGAAGTTGCTAAAACATTTTAGCAATGCTGATTAAACATCTGAGTGAACCTAGTGGAACTGAGATTCAAAATGAAAGTCATATAAACATTAATCTTTCACCAAAGCAGCAAATTAAGGCTTTTGGCTTTTTCTTTGACAATATGGACTATATTCAGAGAGAATGAACTGCTGCTGTATTTAGAGAATGAAGAAAACAAGGCACATCCAAAGAGTTATTTGCTGAGCCTATCACTGGGCTGAGGGCAACTCTTCTAGAGTCAGCTAATAAATAACCCTCAGGCCAGGAGTACAGGAGCATTGATACATGTCTCCTATGGCCTTTCCCACTCGGTTCCCTTTGGAGGATCACACGTAAGGTGAGGGAAAGGACAAGCAGGCCATTACAGAACAAGAACAAAGAAAAGGCTTGATCAGCACGTAGGCAAGCAACCACACTCATAAACCGCTATCTAGTTCTTCCCATCTGTGGATTTTTTCTGTAAACATGATCACCTACTGTTCTACTTCGTGACAAGGAAATGGGGTTGCAAAGGTTAAATTAGCTACAGAATGACCTTTGCCACTGCACAGCACTGGGAGGGCAAAGCCAGGACTAAAGCATTAGCATTTGGTAATCTGTTGACAGGACGTAACTCTGCATTCATTAGTTGATAAACCTCCGTGATTTCCAGCTTTTAGAGCCTCAGGCTAGTGGCTTACTACTCAAAATTTCACTTATGCCTCCTAGTAAGCATTATGAAATGTTGCCACTAGATGATTTAGAGATGTCCTGTCTGGTTTAACTGCAAGACCTGTCATCTGAAATTTGCTCTTAACTCACCACATTACAGACATATGTACCCAGCTCCTGCCAGTATTACCAGGTACACCAGAGATTAGCTGGTTTCAAAACACTGCAAGTCTTAAGCACTACATTATTTTTCCCCTCTACTTTTATTGCACATTTTATACCTACATTCTAAAAATAACAATCAAATACAGTAACCACTTGTTGTTAGTCAGCAACTACAGTTGCAAGAAACACCAAACAGAATTTACAGAGGACATGTCTGACCAAAATCTACTTCCCATTTTCTATTTCTGTACAGAAAAAAAAAACAAACCAAAAAACAAAAAAAAAACCAACCAACTTGCAGACTTGCATAAAGGAAGATTATCAGAAATCATAGTTTTGGGGTTTTTGGGGGGTTTTTTTGTCTTCTTCATTGTGATAAAGGCAGACGTTAATTTCTGTGATCAAGTCGATTCATCCTAGCTTTGTTTTAGCTGTCAGTGCCAGAGCTCAGAGTCATGTCAAAGGTGCAGATGTTCCTTCTGAATGCAACTTCTGCTGCATTTAACTCTGGTACCAAATAGCACAGAGGGAAGAAAAAACAATCAACAACCCAAAACAGGCTCAGGCTATCAACTTTCCCCAGAAGTCCCAGCACAAAGAGGAGAGCCATTCATCCAAATGTAGTTGTCTACCTGATTTCAAGGTGTACTTCACTAAGATCTAAAAATCTTTTAGAAACCTAATATAGGACATACGGATCATGTGGCTTTTGCCCTAGACTAGAGATCTAGGCTGGAGACCTGGACAACTAGCACAGATAAATCCCAATGGGCAATGGCTGCTTCAGCCTTTCCTTCAGGGCATCACTTTCTTGGTTGCACGATCTGTTTGCATAAATCCCAAAACGACATTACTATTGGCCCAAAGAAGACTTTTGCCAATGTCTCTGTGCTGTAGATAGCTCTTCCCCATTTGTCCTAAACACCAGGACCTCCTTCACCTCCAGGCCTTACAGCTGGCACCCCCATCAACTGCCCTTTACCCACAGAGGTACCAGGCTCCAGACCTCCAGACTCTCTGCCTTTATCTGTACTGCAGAATAAGAAAGACTGTGGACAGGTAACGCACACTAAGTGATATGCACACTGCATAAACTTGGGCCTACATGGCCTCTGGGGCCCATGTAAAGCTTAAACAAATCATATGATTTCAGCAGTGATAATTTTGTAGCAAGTGCAAGTGAAACATATGTTCCATGCAGCATGGCATAAGGGGACACAAAAGCGTTTGAGAAAGCAGAGCTTGCTGGAGTGTGTCAGGACACTGAGGAGGGAGTCAGAGGCTGCAGAGTCTTCCATCCTGCCTGAGAGGGCATTATCTTAGCCACACAGACTGCCAACTAATACAGCTCAACCATAGCTGGGAGTAACCTGCCAACTAAGTGATATGGGTAATTACTATTTGGTGCTTAAGCTCACTACTAGACATTGGGTTTTTTAGTTATACAGAGGCAGAGTCTTATACGCAAACACCTTCCCAGAAAAGGGTTGTATCTCAGCAAGAGGGGGACTAGTCCTAAAAGTGTTAATGCCAGAAGTGCTAAAAGATAACCTTGCTACCTCAAGAGCCTAAATCTCATGGATATTTTAGTCCTTACTTTTTCACTCTGTCAGTTTCCTATCATCAGAAAAAAAGCGGGTAGCAGCAAACCAAGGATGAGGTAATTGATTCACTGCAGTCCACAGAGCAGGCAACAAGCACCAGGAAAAAGGCTGCCCAGAAAACAGTAGTTCTGCTTTCAGAGTGGACTCAAAAAGCACACAGGAAATAACTGCTGCAAGGCCCTACTGTGAATAAGAAACCAGTCTCCAGTACATGAGACTGGGTCTTGTGCTCTGTGATGCTGTTTATAACTCCACTAAATATGCACAAAGGGCATAAGACAGTGAACTGGATTCATCTCACCACGCTTCAAATTTGAGTCAAAAGCCAGGAGTACACTCAGACCTGGCTTCTACTGCTAGTGGAGAGAAATGAGGCACAACTTTGTAAGATCCACCTAAAACCTCAATTAGGTTAGTTACCAGTGGAGAAGGACGAATATAGAAGTGAAGAGTTCAATTGCAACTGAAATTCTCTTTTCAGATGGTTTTTCTGAGAAGTGTCATAGCTGAATGATACAGAGCCATCAGCATGCTGTATATGATCATGTTGGTATACACTGCTCTACACAGGAAACAGGCAGCATAATGGCTGTTGAGAAAAAAGTTAATGAAATCAGATTTTTTTTTTCTATGCAAAGTGTAAAAGCTAATAAAAGTCAGCAAAAGGTTTTTTACAAAATACCAGTTTTCATAACCTGAAAAACTAACAATTACAGGCAAGAAAGGGATTTACTAAACTCAGCTCCATCTCTGTGATAAAAAAAAACACCCGTTACTGAACAGCATTTGCAAAAAGTTTTGAGCCATCTTTTTCTTAAGAAGAGGCCCACCTCAAAGCACAGCTAAGTAGGTTGCTCTGTTGCAGGTCGCCACAGGTTTCTTCACCCAGGGTCGCTTATAAAAAGACCAAAAGAGTGTACTGGTATTAAGAGTGAATAATATAGGTGGATGTTCCTGTCATCTTTTGAATGCTGTTCTTACAAAAAGGATTCTAGAAAACAATAGGAATATTTTCAGAGGCCATCTCCACTGAACTGGGGCACTGAGCAGATAATGGCTGTGAGAACTATCAGTGATGCAGAGAACCCTTTTGGGTGCTATGGCTTTTTAGAGCTTTCTTTTTCTCTAAATGCTTTCAATGGATTTGTCATGGATTAAAGAAATTATTTACAACAAGATGATGGGGGAGGAAGAACAAAACAATTACTTTAATTATCATAAATATTTCATCATTTGTTAGAAAAAATACCAAGATACTGAATTAGTTTCAGATTATACAGATATGTCTTCAGGGTGTTAGAGGATCTGCTCATCTACTGAAGGATTAGCTGCAGAAAATGTCATCGTTTGAAATCAGTGATGCAAAACCTTCAGCAGCAGTGATGTTACAACTTGATGAAGACAACATTGTGCTTCGAGAAGCCCTACATTAAATTTCCCCTCTATGTCACTTATTTGACAAAAATAAAAACATTAATATGAATTCCTCAGTAAAGAGAGAAGCTGATCTCATGGCTTGCTTTCTGAGTTTGTCTGGGCTAGATCTTAGCTGTCAAATCATGTGCACAGCTCCAGGAATACAAAGAAACTATAAATCTGTTCCACGAGGCAACTACATATTCTCTCTGCATGGTAATATTGTCAGGTAGTGTTGAGAAGACCAGGCGAGCTGTGTCCTGTCAATGCACAGAGTACATGCCCTGTAGGCAGAAAGTGTTTGCAGAAGAGCCCTGGGGAGATCTAACGAGTATAATTGTGCTGCTGTGAGTGATCATGAGCCAGGCCAAGTCAGAGCAGTGCTGAGGTTGCACTAGCGCTAGGAGAACATCAAGACCCCGGGAATTACAGAAGCTATGCTGGACCCTCTTTATGAATGTTAGATTCCTCTTTTGAGTACAACTCAGTCTGCTACCCGAGGCCTTAGGTTTTCTGTCTCCTAGGCAGCTCACTTCTTACCTTTTGAGACACANCTTCTTACCTTTTGAGACACAGCACTTGCAGCATTAGCTATATACAGCACAGGGTTGGTGCTGTGGGAACACAGAAAGCTGCCACATGCCAGGAGCTACCAATACAAAAATGTTTAGTGAAAAAACGGTAACCTTCAGAAATGCTGCATCTACATGCAGCCTGATCTGAAGCCTCAGACTCACTGAAGTACAGAAAATGAGGCTGCCCAGAAGTTGTATTTCAAAGCATTTTTTCAATAGATAGTATATAATTTATAGGAAAGATTTACGTGATCTGCAGAGGAACTAGAGCATCTTCCAGCCAAATACTTCCCTGAGTAAAG
>VWYK01038297.1:0-14095 GCA_013399775.1 Semnornis frantzii | reverse complement strand
TTCTGGGAGGGGAGTTGTGTTTCTGTATTACCTTAAACTTGTATATTTCTGTAAATATTTCTGTATATATCTGCTTGTATATTGTGCTGAGCTCTAAATATAGCTTCATCTCTTAACTTCGAGCCGGCTGAGTTCTAGTCTGGGTCATTTTACAAGTGCGGGGGGGCGGGGAACTCCCAAACTGTCACAAGGATCTTGGAAGGTTTTTGTGTCTTCCTTCTTCTCGTACACATCACAAACAACCTAACTGCCTGTTTTGGTGTGGTTTAAGTCAAAAGCCTTAAGTTTAGGAATAGAATGCTGGTGTGATTGACTTAGAATAGCTTATGGCCATAGTTATTGGTATTATGGATTAAAAGTCAGGATAGATTTACTCTGTTATCCAAGTGATGCACATTTCTGGATTGTACAGTTCCATTTTGCCTGTTTGGAGTGTGTTTGTTTTTTCCATCCCTGTCAACAATCTGCACTTCTTTATACAACTATCTCAAATTTTGTAACCTGACATTGCTTTTATTTTGTGTTTCAGCGTTGGCCTGTTGTATGTGACTGAATCTCTTTATAGACATGTTTTATAGTTGATATGCTGTCATGTAGTTGGTTCTCTTTAAATTACTCTTTTTTTTTTTTTTTTTTAATGCAGAAAGAAATAGAATCTCAATTACCACAAGAATCTCTATATCAGGAAATAAAGAAAAGTACTGATGTTGCTGCAAAATATATGGAATTGGAGCAGTGCCTAACTGGAGTCTGCCAAATTGTTTCCTCCATGTTCCAAGGTATTTACCAGGGTTATTACCTGTTTTGACAGTAACCCATGGGCTATAGCAGACATGTAAAGCAATAGGGAGGGAGGACTACTTGATTTCTCTTTGCAAAATGCTGCATTTGATGATTCTGGGTTTGTTTTTCGTAGGGTCCTACAGAAGCACAAGCCCTCTCAGGAGCTTTGCAGAAAAGCTTTGTGTCATAGCCGGGTATTTTAACAACTATTTCAGTACATTCGCCTTGTCTTCTACTTCTGCAAACAGTTCTATCCAGAAAATGCCGGTGCCTTTTATGAACTTGGATGAATTAGACTCTCTTCTTGATTCTCTCATTATGAATTATGAACTTGAGCAAGGACAACAGTTACTGAAATGTCAAACTCTTCGTAATGAAGCTACTGAGACTCAAGGAGGAGAGGTTGAAACAAGTGAAGCTGGATTTGCTTGGAAAAGGATGGGGATTCCAAAACACACACTCAAACTCCAGTCTTCACCTCCTTTTCCTGCAGAGCTTTCACGTGCTAGGATTCAATGGGTGTAAAATGCCATTACCAAGACATTCAGGGAAAGTCTCCCTATACAGGAAGGGGAAGCAACACATCACAAAACCCTAGAATTCATTGCTGATATCAGTAAGCGTTTTGGAAGGAAACACTGTTTGTATGAGGGTAAGCACCCTATATTTTACAAGAAAAAAATGGAATTCCTTAAGGGGCTGTTAAACTTTACAATATAGTGCCTTTTATTTTAATAAAAGTCTTATTATTAACTAAGCCTATATGAATTAATTTAATGGAATAAGTTAAAATCTATTTGAGATAGTATGAATGGAGAAACTAAAGCTACTGGGGAAACAGATGATCTGGGTGCCAACTTTTCTTTAACAGTGTTGTTTCACTTCTGCATTATGATCTAGTATTGCTACTGTAACGTAAAAGTGGGGTTTATGCCTTTTCCTTTCTCAATATCAGTGTGTTTTCTAAAAACAAACAAAATCCCCCAAACCAACCAACTAAAAAACCCCAGACAAAACTGAACCTTTATTTATTTCTGTAGGGCAAAACTATCAGAGATGATAAACACAGCACCTTATTTGATGAATGCTTTAAGTGGTTTTTGTAGTCAACTGAAAAGTCTAGCCTTAAAGTATCAATGATGGGTGCTCTTCAGCTCCATCTGAAGTAAATTCACATTGCTAGTGAATTATCTTTTTATTGCTTAAATTGCTTTTGGTGCTATTCATAGTGGCTTAGAAACACAGCTCTTCCTATGAGGTGGTAGGGAACTTTATCAAATACTTCCTTGTGCTTTTTACTGTAGTCATTATTTAATCTCTTATGTTTAGTCTGCTGGCTGAAGCCAATGAAGGTCAACAGCAAAGGTAAAAATTAATTTTAGCTTTTTTTCTTCAATAGTGGATTATAGGAAGCCTGGACCTAGCACAGTCTACTCACAAAAAATGCTGCATATCAAAGCTTACAAGGCAGATATTCATAGCTGTGCCCTTTGTTTCTGAAGGAAGATGCTCGACATCTTGAGAATTTCAGTCTTGGGGAACATTATGTGCTCAGAACTTTGTCAAAAACATGTCTTGCAGTACAGTCTTGCCATCAAAAATATTCAACAGGTATTCTCTCAGCTAATAACTTCCTTGTCGCATGAGGTGGGATATTGCTTATTCTTCCCTACTTTAAAGGCATATACAAGTTTCCTTGAGTTAACAAAGTGTATTTTGTTCAGATTTTCATGCTTTGAAGTGAAGAGAAACCTTGATGTATTGCTGCTTCTGTAAAGGTTTTATTTTGTATTTGGTTTTAAAAACTGAAACTCTTTAAAATCATGTATTTAGGATTGAGTGTTGTAAAGAGTAAACCTAGCTCATACCTGATCTGTAACTTCTACAACTTGAAATTCTTTCTTTATGCAGTTGTTCTTAAGACCTTCCTTTGTCACTGGAAGTACTGCTTCCTTGCTGAGAGTACTGTAATATAAAAACCTGAAGTGTTGGTGAGAGATTTTCTGTGGTTCATAAGTGAAATGAAACAAAACTAGAATGAGTTCTTTTACCTATGTATCTTTCTGTCTTGGTTTTAACTCAGCTGGCACCTGAGTCTGGGCAGTTACAAGTTAGAGGTTTTCTTCTTTTCCTCTGACGCTTCTTCTGAGTGGGCAAGGAGGAAAAGAGCCAGGAAAGCCAAACTG
This sequence comes from Semnornis frantzii, assembly GCA_013399775.1. Taxonomy (NCBI): domain Eukaryota; kingdom Metazoa; phylum Chordata; class Aves; order Piciformes; family Ramphastidae; genus Semnornis; species Semnornis frantzii. The sequence goes on along the minus strand of VWYK01038297.1, from coordinate 11,126 downwards.
CAAGCTGAACTAAGGATAGTTTACTCCTCTATTGCAGGGATATCAGATTACACAAAGGCAAAACAAAATGAAAACGCAGACAAACCCAAAAAATCCAGGAGCAAAAGTACCTGCGTCTGCAGCAGATGAAACCACAAAAACCATTCTCCCTATTTATGAACTGAAATGGGAACCAAAGGGTTGAACCCCAGCCCGGAAACTGGGGAAGAAACATAAGAAAGCTTGAAGAGGCACCTCTACAAAGTATAGGATATATTGCAAGTCCTCTAAACTCTGCCCAACCCCTTTCCTATCATACAGTGAGCAGTGGAATATACCATCTAGCTTGTGCTCTGTGCCACTGGAGTGGGATAGCCCCCTCATCCCTCCTCCTAGGGTAAGTCAGCTTAAATCAATACGTTCTCCACCCTTTATGCTATACCATCTACATCATGCTCAGCAGCAATTATCATCATACAATGTACATAATTTACTGTCTATTGCCCAAAGTCAGATCACCTTGTGGAACACAGACTTTTCTATCCCTCTGCCTCACCTAGCAGATACAGCTGTGTCCCTGGGCAAAAGCAATCCCACAGGTGGGTTTGCCTCTACCTGAAGCAAGACTAATACAGACCTTTTTCCCTAGGATATTCTTTGTATGTATCACAGGAACCCTATCACCTTCTACAGTGTGTGGTAGTTTGGAGTGGATAGGGCCAACGGGATGAGGAGAGCCTTGGCTGATAACCAACCAAGCAGCTTGTGCTAAATATGCATTGCAGTTTTTACAGATGTGATACACCCACTCCACGTCATGCTCCTTGGCCCAAGTGTCTATAAGGCTGTCTTGAAAATTAGTTCCATCATGTGACTCAGTTCTTCCTGGGCTGCCATGTCACCACAGGACTTGTTTTTCAAGGCCCAGGATGCTTGGAACACCCAAGCAGTGGTATGGGGTGCTGAATACGTTTCCAGCCATCCAGTGGCTGCTTCCACCACTGTAAGCACAGGGTGTTTGCCTTGGGGCGTTTGTAGCAGTGTGATGTAATCAATCTACCAGGCTTCCCTGTATTTATATTTCAACCATCACCTCCCATGCTGTAGAGGCTTTACCTGCTTGGTCAGTTTGACTGCAGCACATATTTCTTGGCTGTGGATAATCTCTGCAATAGTGTCCATGGTGAAGTCTACCCCTTGATCTCAAGCCCATCTGTATGTAGTGTCCCTGCCTTGATGGCCTGAGGCATCATGGGTCCAGTGACCAAGAAGCGCTTCACCCTTATGTTGCGAGTCCAGATCTACTTGAGTCACTTCAATCTTAGCAGCTCTATCTGCCTGCTGATTGTTGTGATGTTCTTCAGTGGCTCGATTCTTGGGTAAATGGACATTCACGTGATGTACTTTGACCATGTAGTTCTCTGCCCAAACAGCAAAATCTTGCCACAGTTCAGCTGCCCAGATGATTTTACCTCTGTGCTGCCAGCTGTTTTCCTTCTGCTGCTGCAGCCACCTCTACAAAGCACTTGCTGCCATCCATGAGTCTGGCCACCATTGTCTGTATCTATCTTGTTCAGCAACATCTAAAGACAAGTTGAATGGCTTTCACTTCTGCAAACTTACTTAGTTCAGCTTCTCCTTCAGCAGCTTCTGCAACCCAGTGAGTGGAACTCCACACAGCAACCTACTACCTTCGGTGCTTTCCCATAGTGAGGCAGGGCCCAGCAGTGAACAGGGCCCTTATCTGGCAATTTCTTGTATGGAGTAGCTGTCATGGTAGGCCTAAGCAGGCCGAAATAGGCTTATACATGTCCTGGTGTGCCCTGACATGTTTTTCTGCTCTTCCCTCCTTTTGCTATGGGGAGAAGCAACCATAGGAAAGAGGACAAAGAACCTGGAGCTACTGAGTCTGGGGACTGTGGCTTGCCCAGTCTTGTTTTGAGCCCTGCGGTAAACAAGGTACACACGGTTGCCTTGTGCAAGGCTGTGCTCTGCCCAAATTTGGGTAAAGCAAGCCTATGGCTTCACCTAGTATGGTCAAGCTTGGCTAACTGCCATTCTGATTGGCTATTCTGTGCCCAAAGGCCCATTAGGCTGTATGGATAAAAGAAGATGAACAGGGAGCACAATGTGTGCTCTGTCGTTGTATCTGCTCTCTGCCATATGCATACTGCCTTAATGTCCTGAACTGCCTGGAAACTGCCTTTCAAAGGTTTACCAGGAACAGGCTCTAAGTGCCTCCACGCAGTCGGCCTGCATAGCCAGCGTGACATTGTGGTGAGACTGCACATTGCAAGACATCCTGCTGGCACCTGCAGGTCTCTTGCCAAGGTGGGAAGTCTTGGAGATACACAGAGCATCCAGAGGAGATCAGGACCAGGTCAGAGATTGTCTGCCTCCTTTCCCCAGCAGCCTGGGAAGAACCAGAAGTCTCAAAAGATGACAAGAATTCTCTGAAAGTATTTGAGTACTGTCTGGAGCTGTAGCTAGCCCCATGACTCAGGAGATAATTTTGTAAGTACTTAAAACCTCTTGTAATTCACCATTGCCTTCTGCCATAAACAGAAAGGAGCTTCTTGTGTCCATCTAGTGAGCAAGTGGTGTATTGACTGCAAGCGGTACACTAACTGCAAAGCCTTCTCTCCTAGTTCAATTGAGTTCAATTAATATTATATGTTATTTCTAGAGCTTGCTATAACTTTATAGCTGTATAAAGTTTCCATGACTGATGCAAAGAACAGATTATTATTAAAATTAGTGATCAGGGTGACACAAGTTCTGAATATTGAATGTTAATAATATTAATTTTTGAAAATATAATCTTGCATTAATTAATTATCCCTTCACTACAGTAGCTACTTTAACACATGTCATTTATCTTTCCTCTGGTGACATCCTAAATTCTCTGCTTCTGGCCAGTCTGTGATGGTTTCTAAGATTCTTAGGCAGTTGGAGCTCCCTATTGGAGCCTGTTGCGCTGTCAGGGTGATCCCATTACTCCACATCGCATCATACAGCAAGGATGCAGGGAACCCTTGGGCTAGTAACAACAGCGTTGTTTTGCCAGTTGTGGTGGTTTGGCCCTTGTTGGGACCAAATGCCCACCAGAGCCCAAACCCAATACACCAATCCATTTATACTTTTGTGAGTTTGATGTACCAGGCCATCCAATCCACACAGTCCAATAGACCTGACTGTCCCTCTCCTCTACCTGGCTAGAGGCAGGGTTCCTCTAATCCTGATCATAAAGACTTGGATGTTGTAAGAATGCCTTTGAGGTCTCTTCAAGAGGATCAGAGGCAGGGTTAATCCATCTGCTCTTTCTGGGAAATTTCCCCCTGGAAACTGAGACGCTCTTCTTTTGTGAAAAGTTTCCTTGTGATTCAGACTCATACACCTAGGGCTGAAACAGTTTTGGGTTTTTTTGGGGGTTTCTTCTGGCACTTCTATGCATTATGAGATTTTTATCTGTTTTTTTTATTTTTTTTTTTTATTTGTGGGTTTGTTGGTTGGTTGGGTTTGGGTTTTATTGTGAAACTGAAAACAAGTTGGAGCTCAAACTAACTGACTTAGCTTTGCTGAGCTTTAGGAAAAGACCACACAAACAAATGGGATTTGCTTAGAGATTTAACTGAGATATCAGGTGGGCAACCTTAATCATAACAAGCTTGTTTTTTACAGAATGAGTGAAAATATCAGTAACAGCTTCTTGCTGCTTAGTTTTGTGCTTTGTTCCGCTCCATGCTAAACAGCCATGTCCAGTCAGTCATCTAATGGCTATCTCTTATTCACATAGTGAATAATATAGTCACATTTCAGAGTAACGTTTTAAGAAAGCCCACACCTGGTCGTGTTTTCTTCAGCTTCATGCCCTTGTCTCAGTTATACATCATTGAAGTACTCCATTCTTGAGATGTATATGGCGCCCGCACATCATCAGAGTGCCCTAACATACAGCATGCTCCCATAATGTACTGCATTAATACATCAGCAAGCCTAGCTGAGGCTCCAGTAATCTATTTGTGTAGCATACAACTACTTCAGGTATATTTGTAACTACAGGTTAATCTATAAATTATGACTGTTGAGGAATTGGGATTGTGGCAGGCTGTGCTGGTTTGAGGCTAACTGGAATATTTTAATAGAGAAAATTATATTACAGGCTGTGAAAGAAATCAGTGGTGATGTCTACTTCACTCATAGGCTTGCTGAGATATTTAGAAAAGGTACGCAAAACAAAAAGATAAGACAGTGTCTCGAGCTGGCAGTCTGTGNTTACAAGGGGGGGGGGGCAGGGAACTCCCAAACAGTCACACAGGCAGATGTTGGGATGGATTGATTTGAGTGTGACTTTATTTTCCTAGTCTTTCCATGTAGTTGGAGGTAGGTGTGAGCTAGGCCCAGGTGAGCAGGGGAACTGATATGGTTGAAGACAGGATCTGCATCACCTGCTAAGCACAGCAGTGGAGTGAAGTAGACCCTAATACTGCTGGACTAAAGAGCAGTGCAATATCGTTCAGGTATCTTGCATTTTTGCAGATCTGATTGTAAAGTCAGTCTGTACAGCTTCTGGCAGAGAAACTTATTGTGGTAGCACTCACATAGTTTCTGCTAAGTCCTGAACTAAAGCAGACACCAAAAGGAGTACAGTTTGAGTTTTTGCTTTAGTATGTCATAAAGTTAATTACTTTTGCAGGCATATACATCGGTTTTGTAAATGTCTTTGTTAGAGGAACTGAGAAAGGAGTGGGATCACACTCAATATTCAATAATCACATGTTATTAATTAACTGTTGTTAATACAATTAAGTTGTTTACTTCCAGCAGATAACTGTTCACACAGGACACTGACATATTCCTTCACTCTTCCCTTGAACTTACACAATAAAAATCACTCCTAGCTACAAGGTTGGTGCAACAGCTGTGAGCTTCTGACTCTGGGAGCTGATGTTGGCCTGCCCATGAGACTTCGATGTGCTAATACACCTCAGCACATATGCTTCCTCTCTTTGGCTGATGTTGCCTACTTACTATTTCTCCAGCCACAGGTATCAACAGTTTTCATTCACACACGTCTGGACAGACTGGGCTTTTATGGCTTGGCTGAAACTTAGTTGCTATATATAGCAGCTGATGTCATACTTCTGCTAATAGCTCCAAATTTGGTCTTGAAAAAGGTTTTCTCTGGAGTTCTGAAGCCTGTAATCCTCAGCTCTGCGCTGCTGATACTGAATGAGCAGTTGGGAACGCACTCAGGGGCAGGGGAGTGGGAAGTGATACAAAGAAATGTTTAGAGCCCTGAATGGGATGTTTTGTTTACTGACCTTATTTATACGGCTCTACTTTGTTATATGTATTGATGTCATTTGTAGTTTGTCAGTTGTTTGTTGCTGTGTTGGTTTGGGGGTTGATTTTGTTGTTGTTGTTTGTTCATTTCTCATTGGTTGCTTCCTATGATGTGCTCTCTTTGTCTCGCAGGAATGTATTCTTCAGTAAGACTTCAGGTAAAAAGTAATTTAAACTTTATGTATTTTTTCCCCCCCTTCTGACCAACATAAAAGAAAAAGAGAGTATCTTAGTTTTAATTTTAAACAGAAAGTGGAGAGGTGGAGTATTCAGAATTCTGCACTCTAGTTTTGTTTGAAAATCTGGAGCATAAAAATCTAACTAATGAAATAAATTGTCTTCATAATAGAAACAACTTAAAGAAGTTAATAAGAAATAGCTATTTCTTTAGATCAATAGTTTAAGAAATAATACTACATTAATAAAAGTGTATAACGATTCTAAGAGCAGCAATTGGCTACCTTGATTGCTTTTTGCAGGTCAAATCTGGTTTTATTTAACAGCAGGAAAACAAGACTAAAATGTCATATTTTAACATTATCCAGCAATAAGGTGTCGCCTTCACTGTGAGGGTGGCAGAGCACTGGAATCAGCTGCCCAGGGAGGTTGTGGAGTCTCCCTCTCTGCAGATATTCAAGAACCTTCTGGATGCATTCCAGTGCGATCTCTTCTAGGTGATCCTGCTCTGGCAGGAGGGCTGGACCAGATTATCTTTCCAAGGTCCCTTCTAGCCCCTGACGTTCTATGATTCTATGATAAGAAGCTACTAAACAACTTCACAAATATATAAGGTAAGCTGGTTTTTTGTCGTACAAACTGGTAAAGCTGTGGGAGTTAAACTAACTGTTGCTAGGCACTAACATGGTAACTTTAATCTCTAACTAGGAATAAAAACCATCTTTGTTTCAGGTAAACTGTCCTGGGAGGAAGTGTCAGAATGTGAACACTGAGTTACTTGAGAACCCTCCCAACAATGTCATGCCGTAAATGAACTTTCATGGAAAAATTCATCGTAGCTGTGTTTTTTAAAGAACAGGCTGGTGTTGGGAAAGCCTTCTAGCACTCACTGACTCATGAAAGCAGATGAAGAAAAACAAGCTATGGTTTAGATTTAATTTGATCCAGTAATGGCATCTGCAGGCGGAAGAGGAGACTACATCTGATTTACCTCTGCAAATACAAACAGAAAACTTCCTACTCTTCATATACACTTGACTGTGATTGCAAGAGTCCTGTTGCTTTTGTACGCTTTGCAGCTTTTCTGATTTCATGGTAAGATGGGCATCTGGGTTTTTTGTGGTTTTTTTTCGCCCTAGTATTACTGTATTTTAAAACAAGTATTTATTATTTTACAACAGCATTTAAATTCCCTCCCTGCTTTTTGGTAGGATCTGAGATTGTCTGTGCATTTTCCCAAGGGCTCTTTGCCCTTGAATTCCTACTATTTTGCTTTTCTATATTAAAATATTTACCATATGGTTTTTGTTTGTTAGTCTTTTTAGGACTTGTAANTAACTCTAATCCGACCTAACCCTTTTTTTCTCCTTAACCTTCTTTTTTTGACATCTCACCTGAGATCTCTCCAGATTCATCATGTGAGATAGACAGGAATTGATCTGGTTGTTTCTGAAGGGAGGGAAAGAGGGGGAAGGGGGGAGGAGGTTTGGGTCAGAAGCCTCCTGGCAGTTTGTTTTGGGACGGATGTTGTGTTTCTGTATTACCTTTAACTTGTCTATGCCTGTAACTATTCCTGTATATAGTGTATCTATCTGCTTGTATATTGTGCTAAGCTGTAAATACAGCTTCATTCCTTAACTTCCAGCCAGCTGAGTCTAGTCTGGGTGAATTCATGGGGGGGAAGGGAGGGCAGGTAACTCCCAAACCATCACAATAACAAAATTTGAATTTGGTTATCCTTAAAATCTTTATGTTGCTGTGGAAATCTTTATGTTGCAGTGGAAAGAGGACAAAACTGAGAAGGAAGGTCTCCTGAGCATTTCATTAGTAGCAAGCACCACAGACAACATAATACAGGTATATTTCAGTCTGAGTTCATTTTGAATACCTCTATTAATTACAATTATTGAAAGGCAAGGAAGGACAGTATCAGAAAAACTCGTGGTATCATTTGTGATTAGAATCATAGAATGGTCTGGGTTGAAAAGGACCTCCAAACCTCTCAGCTGTTCCAATTCCACAGCTTGTCAGCACAATCCATGAACAGCATTCTCAGGAAAAGATGGAAGGGAACAAACTTTTCTAGATTTTTATAGCTTTGGATTTTCCCTTCCCCCCGCCCTTTTTTGGGAAAAGTTCTGCCGGCTCTACTCTGTGCTTGCTGAAAAGGGTAGTTTCAAGAAGAGGCATATTTGATGTGATTCGATTTCTTTTTTTCTTTCCTCTCTGGTAACGGAGATGGGAAAACTTGGTCAGATTTAGAGGAGGACAATTGGCGGGAAGTTCGCAGGGTCGTTTGCATTCCGCCTCCCCCGGTTCGTGGCGTTCCTCCCGCAACCACTAGATGGCAGTGTTCCACAAGCGTGCACCGCGAAGATACTTGAGGCAGCATCTCCTAACCGTGCCTGGAAGGGATCTGCCCGCCAAAAAGTTCACCCTCACACAGTATGCCTACAAAAACGCTTCCCAGAGAGAAAGATTTTTTTCATAGTTTATATGATAATTTTTGCTGTTATAATTTCCCTTTAGTAATTAGACTTGTACGCAGCTGAGTGGCCTTTCAATATCTGAAGGGGGGCTACAAGTCAGCTGGTGAGGGACTTTTTTACGGTGTCAGGTAGTGATAGGACTAGGGGGGGAAAGATCCAAGCTAGAGAAGGGGAGATGTAGGTTAGACATTAGGGAGAAATTCTTCACCGTAAGGATGGTGAGACACTGGAACAGGTTGGTCAGGGAGGTGATGGAAGGCCAGGCTGGAAGTGCCTCTTGGCAACCTGATCTAGTGGAGAGTGTCCCTGCCCATGGCAGGGGACTCAGAACTGGGTGATCCTTGGGGTCCCTTCCAAGCCTGACAATTCTGTGATTCTGTGAAATTGCTACCAGTGGAAAGCTTAACGAGGCAGGCCATGGTGATGACTGTGTGCTTCGTGCTCATTCCCTGTTTCAATGCTGTACAGAGGTAAGCATTTCTCCCTTTATAAATAATATTAAAATAGACTATGGTGAGTACCAAAAGAAGTTTGATATTTGACAAAATAATACTTTCTTAAGAAAGTGATGAGGAGGGTAACTTTGCTGATAGTTTGTTGGTATCGCAGGCTTCACCAGGTAAAGGTTGGAGTGGTGCTAGACTGGCATAGCTTCAGGGATGGGGTTTGGCAATGTCCTGCTTGTCGGATGTGCAGCAGCTCCAGGCACACAGAGAGCAGAAGGTAAATTTAGTGATGTGCAAGAGTTTTTAAGATGTTTGGTTTTTTTAGGCACTTGGTTAGGTATTGATCCTTCAGTGCTGGGTCAAGGGTTGGACTGGATGATTTTTGAGGTCTCTTCCAACCTGGTATAGTCTGTAATTACTATGACAACTGTTATCTGTAACTATGGAGATATATATTAGTCTGTGTACTGCCCTAGACTCATTTTTCACTTTGTTAGTTTAACATTTTCAATGTATTAGAGGTACTATTAAGAAAAAAAAAATCCAACTAAACATAATTTTCCTTGTATACAATATAGTTCGATGACTGCTTTTATCAATATCTTAAATGTATTTTTAAAATTGTGGGCCCAGCTATATAAACAGTCTCAAGGAATAACTTTTCCTGTGTTATTCATGTAAACATCACAGAAAAATAATTTTATTAGCTCAGGTTCTGTATTGAAAAATGTAAAAGTAAGAGAGTTGCTCAGAGAAGCAAATCTGGTGCTTTTTAAACTTCAAGTTAATTTTTCAGCTGCTGGTAATCACCAAAGTGCTTACAAATACACAAATACTTTGATGCACAGGGGCCTGAACAGCTCCTTATTTCTCCTTGTCTCTCCCACAGGTCACATAGTGGGTTGTCGATGAATGTGTTTATAATTGTGAAACTTAGGTTTATTAAAGTTTATATTTGCACTGAATAGAGAGGTTGGTGAGGCACTGGAACAGGTTGCCCAGAAATGCTCAGCCCTCATGGATTGCTTTTTTGTTTGGCTTTGTTTTTAAAAAGCTGGAAATACAGATATAATTTAAAGAGTGATACTCTCTTTGTATAACATTAATGTACTTGGATGATAATAGCTGTGGCTTGACCTCTTTGATTTCTGATGGTATTGAGTCATCAGAAAACTATCTCCTGTTCTCCTGCTGTGTTTGAAATGGAATGAAAATCTACAGTGTTCTCATCTAGTAGATCTTGAAGCAAAGGTGAGAAACTTTCTCATTTAAAAAACAGGAGGAAGGAAAGTATTCAAATAGATTAGATGGTTCCTATCTCTCAGTTGCAAAGCAAATTGGTAGTCTAATTATATCTGTATGAACACCTCTTCCTGAAGAAACAGATTCTTAATTTCAGAAGGATCTGCTCAGCTGAGGTGGTATTTTTTTTTTAACCTTTAGCAATGGCGTGGTCATAAGTTGTCTTAAGAATGTAGCTATTTTCTTAATGCACACTTTGCATCGGTACAGTTATAACAAAACTTAGTTAACTGCAAACCAGCTGTGGACAACATCTTCCTATGTAGTAATAGCTGAAGTGGGCTTCATTACTTGCAGTTAGAAACTCTGCATGTAGATGAGCCCTGCAGGCTTGCTTTCCTTTGCTTTTCAGTATTGATGTTGGATGAACAGGTGCAGCTTTTCTTACAGCATCTAGAACCCCAGTGGAACCTGTTGTTTGTTCTGTCACTTTTAGTGTCCCCTTTCCACTGTACTTGAGACTAGATTCCATTTAGTTTACAGCAGTAGTGTAGAAAAGATGAGAGTTCAGTGAGATATCCAATACATAAACCACATTTATGACACGTTGCACTAGCAACACGTATTGGCAGGCTATGACGTCCAGAGAATAAAGACCTTTCTCTGTCATGTGCTTTAACCAAGTGAGGCTGCATCCTGAGAGGGCATTTACCAGCATTCACTGCACAGATAAGTAAAGGCAGCAGTGATCTGTTCTTCGCAACTGCACAGAGGTGCGAAACAGAATAGTTAGCTTTTCCTGGGATTTCTCTGATAGTTGCAGGGTTCAGTGAGAAACAAAAATCTAAACATGGAAGAAGAAATAATTTAAAAAATTTGTAGCTGACAGTACCTTAAACTGTTTTGTAAGCAATACTGAAAATCTCTGCAGTACACTGGAAACATCAAACACTGCACACAAGCAGTTAAACTGAAAAACGGATTCTTGTGGGTGGTACAATTATGTTAACTTAGGTTGAGAAGTTTCTTTGAGGCTAAGGGCATAATATGACTGAAACATTTCTCTGCCCCTCTTGATGCTGGAATGTGAAAGCCATGTATTTAGCAAGATATTGATACTTTTTACAGTTACAGTGTTGGGGTGATTCCTGCTTAACAGAAATCCCCTGTCATGGGGCATTTTCATTTACTATCTCTTTTGTAAAGAAGGAGTCATCTGCCAGGCGTCTTCAATAAGAACTTACTGATTCAGCAGGTGGTGCAGTGCACCAGCTCCTTTACTCTTTTCTGTCTGGGCTGCTGAGTTGCAATAAGATGTATTTTGTTTCTGTAGAAGTGAAAGTACAACTCTGAATGCACAAAGCTGTCTTTGCTGTTGGGGAAGATTCTTTCTGCAGTCACTGAGTTTATCATTTGAATATTTGCTTGCATAAATTGGGAGCTGTGT